>APFE030275984.1:69990-91282 GCA_000404065.3 Pinus taeda | reverse complement strand
AAGCCACAAAAATAACAATAGAGGGATTTTATGGGGCACAGTAATAACAATATGGGGGAAATAGGGGCACAACAATATTAATAAGGGGTATAACTACAATAGTAATGGGGTAATCACTAGTATTATAGGGACCCAATAGTCTCTCCACGAGACATTCTCCCTATACAAACTCTCACTCAAGTGGGTCCTTCTTCAACATGACAATCTAACAAAATCTCACATGATGTGGCATACAAGTATCCCTCAACATAATGGTAATCAAGGATGTCAACAATAAAACATAATCTTAGAAAATCAAAGAAAATAATGACATCACTGCATCATATACCTCCACTTCCGGGGATGGTTGGAAAATGCAAAGATCAACTACTGAAACAGACACCATTGCTGAATTTGTGGTGTGAAATCATGTTAAACGACTATAAACTTTTCCCCTTTCTAACACCATCAAATTAAGGACCCTAAAGAATCTTGAAGATTTCCCTAAAGATTCTTTCCTGAAGATGGCCGAAATTTTTTTTGATCAGATGAATATTCTTAGCACACCACTATGCTCCCTGCGAAATTCTATGAAAAGTGACAATAAATTTGGCATCATTCTGACCTTGTCAAAAATCAACCTCCAAGGGAATCTAAATATTCCTCAAGAATCTACAAATATTCATCACTGTTGAATGTTTGAAATTCTACTACTTAGATGAGGAAATAGACCACACCATCATTCTCCCTATGAAATTATGAGAAAAATGACTATAAGCTCGACCCCATTCTTCCTCTGGCACTTCTGGACCCCAAAGGGAATCTTTTCGGTATCTATCATATTCCCCCGCTCATTGTTCCGACCCTCTTGGTTTCTCAGGGTTCCACTGGTTCGCTTGCTCCTCCCTGCTCGAATGAAAAATGGAAGCATTTAAATATTTTAGGGTGGGCATACTTATCAAAATTGGCCACCTATATCCTAAGTGACCTAGGGTCAAACCCCACCTGTTCCAAGTGCGTTGTGTTTTTTTGGTGTTTTAATTTAATTGGGATTGATTGGTTTTCTTAATTGTTGGCATATGAAATATTGGAAGGTAGTTTGATAACCATCATCTGACTTATGGTCTGGGCATGGTTTATATGTTATCCATTTTAAAAGGGGCCTCATGTTGGGGGTCGACCCACATGGGTTGGGCGGGTTCGAACCTTGCTGACTCTCAATTGTTGTGTGTGTTTACAATGTGACAGGTGGTGGGGTTTGACCGCCTTCCACCCATTTAATATATGTTATATGTCATAACCATGTGGGGTGGTGGGGTTGGTGGCCCACCCCCCATTTTTATTTTTAATATAATTGGTTCAAATTTCCCCATCATAAAATAAGGGTTACTAGGAAAATTAAGTAGGAAATAAATTTTCCCACTCTGGTAGCCAGATTCTGTGCGTCGAGATTCCACCAAATTGTTTCCTCGTTAAGTTTGCCACTTGGCCAAGTTTGACCTGAAATTTGACCGATTATAACTTGAGCACATAAACTTAGATTTGAGTGTCATTCATACCATTGGAATCATGATGAAAATCACTACAATCCCGTCCTAGTTTCACTTTAATCTAAGGACTTTTATTTTTAAGCTATTATGAGCCCTCTTTGACTTCTAAGTGTCTCTAGAGCCACCTGGATCATTCCTCCCCACTGAGGAGCTTTTGGTTCTCCAAAAACATGAACGTAAACTACAACTAGTGTGTTACATTTTATGCACCACAAGTGTCTTGACATGTTACACTTCCTTCTCCTTCACCCTTGTTCTTCAGAGCCATAAGTGACGAGTCGACACCTGCATCCTTTGCAAACCTGTAGTATAATATTTGCAAAATACATGCTTAATTACATGACTAGTCATGACCCAAACATCCCCATACTTGCAAAGAGTTTATAACACATATTATTTGGTCAAGTTTACATCAGAATAGAATTCAATACCCCAGTTATCAATGAAATGCCAAAACATCATCATTGCTTTAACAAGTGATGGAAAACAATCACCACTTTTACAATTTCAATCGAAACAAATTATTTACAAAATGTGGCCATGGAAAGCTACCATATCTAGAAAAACCATCTCTCACTCATGAAAGTGAATGGGTCATCATCTCCCTACGATATATTCGCTTGTTGAACAACTTTTCCAACTAGTTCCCACATTGGTGCTTTGTCCTTGAGATGTTGTTGTGGATGGAGCCTCCAACACATGGCTCTTTGATGCCCACCTCAACTGCAATGAATGAAAAAATTCTTCTTCCCTGATACCCGCTCAATCTTCTTCTTTCCTTGACATGGAGAAGGATTTTCATGCCCAATCCTATCTCTTGCTGCCATTCTCTTCTAACACTCAACAACCACATGGTTATTTAAACCACAAAAACTACATAGTTTTATATGCCATGATTTTCATTCATCAATAACTTGCTTGTGATTAAAATGAACTTTAGAAAACTAAGACTTTTTATACCTCTCTCGACTCTCTCTGGTGTAACCCGTGCAATAAGAGCTTACCTTCACTCTACCTCTGTAATTTGCATTGTCATGGGAGGGTTGCGATGTATCCAAATCATCCTCTTTCCCTGGTTGCTTTGACAATGTCTTGGAAGCTTCTGATAACTTTGAGCACTCTCCTTCAGTGTATCCCAAACCTACAAATCAAGGTATTTGTACCACCTCCAATGGCTGAGTCGTTCCTTGGTCATTAACACCAAGTCCTCCTTCTTTATACCCCATCTTGATAAGGAGTCTCATGCTAGTTCTTGAAATGGGTACCTCCATGTTTCCAATAGAAATAATGTCATGTGAAAATGAAACTGAAGAACGATCAACACTGACCTCCATTGTCGATTATGAAATAGGTAATGATGGCTTTGATAAGCCTTTGTTGGACTTCAATTTTTCCAAGGCCTCTTTCGTGGTTCATAACTAAAGATGCACTCTCTACTTCTCCTCTTTTTCTTCTCGTAGAAGTATCCTCAATTCAACATTCTCTACTTGAAGGTTATGATTGATATCCTCATTCGAATAATGAGAAGATGATGAAGAAGGTGAATGTACACTCCAAGGGGTAGATGGAGAATCATCCTCTGCTCTTTCTTTCTCCCATTCCTCTCTTGCCATCTTCTCCTCATAATCCGCATACATTATGTCCACCATGTGTTCCATCCTGAGGAGGTCCTTTTAGAGATATCTGTTGTTCTCCATTTCCCTTGTTGCACGTTCAATCATTCATGAAATTCACATCAACGAGAAGACCACTCCGATACCTTACTTGGTATGGATCTCTTCAACTACCAGAAATAACGAAAATATTTTACTTTTGTGATGTTAGAATAATTGCATATGAAAGAGTATAGAAAAACCACATGTGCATACTTCAAATAAGACAAAACATAATGACAATCATCAAATAAAAGAACACAAACACATTGATAACAGAGTTCACCCAATGTGGGTTACGTCTCCGGGCCCTGGTGTCAAGATTGGGAATGATGCTTCATTAAATGCTACAAGACAATAATGAGTACATAGTACATTCTTTGTCGTTGCAAGGATAAATTTCCTTAACTAGAGTGGAATGTCTCTCCATGACACATTCTCCCTATAAGAACTACCACTTAAATGGGCCTTCCTTCAACATGAAAAGCTAACAAAATCTCACATGATGTGGCATACAAGTATCCCTCAACATAATGGTAATCAGGGATCTCAACAACAAAACATCATCTCAGCAAATCAAAGAAAGCATGACATCACTACATCATATACCTCCACTTTATGGGATGTCTGGAAAATGCAAAGCTCAGCTACTGAAATAGACACCACCACTAAATTTGTGGCATGAAATTGTATCAAATGACTATAAATGTTGCCCTTTTATAACACTGTCAATTTATGGACCTTCGGGAATCTTGAAGATTCCCCCAAATATTCTTTCCTGAAGATGGATGTTGCTCGAATGAAGATTCTGAGCACACCACTTCACTCCCTGCAAAATTCTATGAAGAATGACTATAAAATCGGCATCATTTTGCCTCTAGAAAAAATCAACCTCCAAGCGAATCTAAAGATTCCTCAAGAATCTGCATAGATTCCTCACTGCTGAATGCCTAAAATTTTGTTGCTCAGATGAGGAAATGGAACAAACCATCATGATCCCTGCCAAATTTTGAGAAAAAAATACTATAAAATTGACCCCATTATGCCTCTAGCACTTCTGGACCCCAAAGGGAATCTTTTTAACATTTAACATATTCCCCCACTAATGGTTTTGACCCTCAAGGCTGCTCAAGGTTCCACTAGTTCGCTCGCTCCTCCCTACTCGAATGAAAATGGAAACATTTAAATACTTGAGGGTGGGTACACTTATCAAATTTTGCCACCTGTAGCCTAATGGTGGCACCCCGCATTAGGTCCTGGGTGACCCGAGGTCAAACCCCACATGTTGCAAGTGTGTTGTGTTTTTCTCGCGTTTCATTTTACTTGAGCACGGTTGGTTTTATTAACCACTGGAATATGTAATATTGGGTGGTGGGTC
Organism: Pinus taeda; assembly: GCA_000404065.3. NCBI lineage: Eukaryota > Viridiplantae > Streptophyta > Pinopsida > Pinales > Pinaceae > Pinus > Pinus taeda. Next base: position 86,723 of record APFE030275984.1, on the reverse strand, counting down.
GATAATCGTTGGCAGAATTATGGTCTGGGTGCGATTTAAATGTTATGTGTTTTAAATGGGGTTGTTCATTAGGGGCCAACCCATGTGGGCCGGGCGGCTTCGAACCCTAACAGCTCTCAATTGTTGTGTGTGGTTACAATGTGATGGGTTGGGGGGGGGTTGACCGCATTCCACTCGTTTAATATACGTTATATGTCATAGTCATTGGTGGGGTGGCGAGGTTGTTGTCCCGCCACCACACAATTTTTTTTTTAATATAATTGGTTCAAATTTCCCCATTAGAAAGTAAGGGTTACTGAGGAAATTAAGTAGGAAACAAATTTTCCCATTCCGAAGGCCGAATTCCATGTTCCAAGATTCTGCCAAATTGTTTCCTTGTTAAAACTGCCACTTGGAAAAGTTTGATACGAACATTGACTGGCTATAACTTGAGCATACGAACTCAGATTTGAGTATTGTTCACACCATTCGAATCAAGACAACGAGAACTACGATATGGTCCTAGTTTCACTTCATTTTGAGGACTTTTATTTTTGAGCTATTATGAGCCCTCTTTGACTTCTGAGCATCTCTGGAGCCACCTAGATCATTATGGGACTTCCACGAACCACCCAACCATAGATTGGTTGAATCAAATATTTATTTCATTCAATCAACCCCTTGCCATATTCCAAGCATGAATGTGGGACTCATAACCAAAACTCAATCAGGGCTTCCTCAGGCTACACCACCTCACCCTCATCAATAAAATCAGGCTTTACTACAATCCTCAATGAATCACTAGGCCAAAAAAAGCATGGATTCCACCGAATTTATCTACCTACACCATGAGGAATTTTCTTGTCTCCTCGTCTCTAGGCTTTACCATATATCCTGTCATTCATCAATTGAGGATTCCTAGGCCTAGTCGAGACACCAGTATGTAGGATTTACCGCAATCCACACTGGATCACTAGGTCCTAAATGAGACTCCACCTTACAAGTTTTATCGTATATCCCATCCTAGGATTCCTAGGCCTGATAGAAAGCACCCACCTCTAGGATTTACTGTATATCCCTCCATTCACCGATCGAGGATTCCTAGGTCCACTGAGGCAACACATAATATGGCTTTACCGCAACCCACATTCTGGTTTAGGTAATCCATTCACATCTTTACAGATATTTTTTTTTCCATCTTCTTGGGTTCTTCTGGTAATCCATTCATCGCATATCTCCACATTATTTATGATTTGATTAGCATAAAATATTTTAGTGGTTGTTGACGGAATAGAAGAGGAATGATTTGATGCAATCATGGTGTAGCTTAAGCTCTAGTGACATTAATAGTTTCATATTGTTCACATATTATGTGGCCTCAAGTTATTTTTTCACAACCCCCCCCCACCTCGCCCCCGCTATTTAAATTGACTACAACTATGTCAGTTGTACTAACGTAATAGCGTCAGTGTTAGTGTTAGAACACTCACCAATAGAATAACCACTCACATTTTTTTTTTTTTTTTTTAATTTAACTGTCAACACTGACAAATACCGAAAATAAAAATCCCTCACTAGGGAAATTATGTCCCATCAGAGCTCACTTATCCAATAAAAAATTAGAAACTTTTTTTTCCAGGAAATTAGATTTTGTTTTTTTGAATTTACCAAAAAATTACGAATATTAAGCATTTTCATGAAACTTTGGTTAAAATTGCAAAAAACATGGCAAATTGACGCAAAGTCAATGCACTTTGACTCGAGGTGAATGCTATAGTCCCTGTAGGTAGGGACTAATAATATCAATCTTTTTTACTTTAATCACTTTAAAAGAATTTTAAAAGCTGTATAAAAATATCTTATTTCATGCTAACATGGAAATATTTAAGTGAGACTGAAATTTTTTCACCATATTTCTTTGGTATTGGGTTATAATATCAACAACCAATCCAATGAGCACAATTAGAGTGTGACTATAATTTATAATACTTTTAACTAAAACTATTCAAATATATATATATAGTTTTATTTTTCTTTTGATTATAGTCGACCATGTTTTCTTAATTTGAATATCTTTTAATTAATTAATTAATTTTTATTTTAAAAGGGACACATGTCAACTCCACATTGAGCAGGAAAAATCACAACCCTCATATAGATTGTAGAATGTGCCTCTCAACGCAATTATTTTTTTATTATTAAACATGTTCATATATAAATTGTTGATATTGAATAGCTAGTTAACATTGACATTAAAATATTTTATTTATGGATTATATTGTCCATAACAATTTTTTCTAATTAATATATATTTAAATACATTTCAATATTACTTAACTTTACATATTGAAATATTTTATTTATGATGCACAACAGTTATTATATTTGTTGTTTTAATTACTTTAAAAGAATTTTAAAATTTGCTATAAAATTATCTTATTTCACACAAACATGGAAATATTTATTTTATAATTGAGAGAGACTCTGAAATGTTTTTATCATATCTCCTTTACATTGGGTTATAATATTGAAGTTATAATATTAACAACCAATCCAGTGAGCACAATTAGACTGAGACTATGTTTTATAAATATTTTAAGTAAAACTATATGTGTGTGTGTGTGTGTGTGTTTATTTTGACTATATCTGACATTTTTTTTCTAATTTGAAGAGTATTTTATTTTAATTTTAAAAGTAACACATTGAACACAAACATAATCATAGATCACCCTCATTATTGATAGTAGAATGCACCTCTCGACACAATCATGAATATTGAACTACATCAACTTCATACTAGACTATAAAATACACCTCTCAACGCAATGATGAATGTTGGACTCCATTACCTTGTTAGTAAATCTGATGATAATCTTTAGGTTTTTTTATTTTAACTAACCCATTCTATGTGTTCCTTCTCACACATAGCTAAAAATGTTTGTGGTGTTGTTTGTGTTGGTGCTGATGCAGTTGGAGTTGGTGATGTTTTTGCACCATTTTTCATTTATACATGCTAGTGTGTTTGGATCTGTAGGTTTTAACCATGTATAGAAATCACCTGTAGATGAATTCTAAAACCATAAAATAAACAATGACGAGAATATAAAACAAATACATAGATATTTTCCCCTAGATCCCTAAACTAGGACTACCAGATTGATTTTTCATTATGTTCCTTTAAATGTTACAATACATATATATACATGTCAAAGAATTCATAAAACCAAATCCATTAACCCTGGATTAGAACATAATCATAGTTCTTGTGACCGGATCTACAAAATACCATGGGAAGAAAACCAACATGCCCAAAACCATAGGCAGGCCTTCCCACCTAATATAGGGTCCAAAAATATTTCCTGTGGCACTTCCCTAGACCGCCCCCTGAAACCCCTTGATAGGGGGGGTTGAATCCCCCCTTGATGTGCATGGCGCAACAAATAGGGGGGCTAACGCCCCCCTTGTGACCCCCTCATGGGTGAGACTGGTCACTGAAATAATATAATACACACCCAACATTCTCCCACTAGTTGTTTTCTTTTCCACACAGGGGGTCACAAGAGAGCTTAATCATTGGTCCAACCCTACAATGCCCATTGTTTCTCTACACCAAGAAAACTTCTCAGTGCTCACAAATTTTGTCAATGCATCTGCATCATTCTTAAAAGTGTCCACCTTTACCAGTACCACTTTTTTGTCCTCAACCATATCCCTCACAGAGTGATACTAAACATCAGTGTATTTTGTCTTTGAATGGTAACCAGGGTCCTTTTCCAAGAAAATTTCACTTTGGTTGTCACATTCTATCCTTATAACTCACTATACCAACCCCATACTTGAATGCAATCTCTGCAACCGATCTAATTCCTTGCTTGCATGAGTGGTTTCTATGTATTCAACCTCTGTAGTTGAAAGAGCCACTACATAATGTCTTTTTCTCATCCAAATGACTACTCCTCCAAATAGGTTAAACACATGCCCACTTGTAGATCTTCTCTGATCTAGATTTGCAAATCAGTCTATATCACAAATCCATGGATATACAAAACTCTGTCCAATCCTGGTCTTCCTAGGTAGCACATATCATGAACACTAGTGCCATGCAAATACCTGAAAACCCACTTCTTTGTTGTCCAATGCTCCTTCCCTGGTTTTGACATAAACCTGCTCAATACTCCCACTGCATGTGCAATGTATGGTCTAGTATAGACCATTGCATACATTAGTCTACCAGTTGCACTTTCATATGGAACACGAGACATGTCCTCTTCCTCTTCTTGTGTCTTGGGACACTGTTCAACATATAATTTTACACCTACAGGAATAGGAAACTTCACCGGTTTACTATCCTGCATATTAAACCTCTGCAATATACTTCCTATGGTTTAACTAGAGCTTCCTCTTATCGCGATCTCGCTTAATTTCCATGTGAAAAATATAGCTTGCAGCACTAATATCCTTCATGTCGAATTTGGAGGACAATTGGGTCTTCAAATCCTGGATAATCTCTTTGTCATTTGCAATCAGCAACATATCATCCACATATTGGACCAAATAAATAACACGGTCACCAATTAATTTAAAATACACACAGTGATATGCATTTCTTTTGGTGAAGACAATTCCTCGTATTTATGTATCAAAATTCTGATACCACATTCTTGGTGACTATTTTAACCCATATAGGGACTTTTTTAACCTGCATATCAGTTCTTTCTTTCCCTTCACTACAAAGCCTTCAGGTTGCTTCATGTAGATCTCTTCTTCTAGATCCCCATGAAGAAAAGTTGTCTTCACATCCATCTGGTTTACCTCAAAAGCAAAAGCAAAATCAAGAGATAAAAATAATCTAATAGAAGATACCTTGGCAATAGGAGAAACAATATCACCAAAATAAATTCGCAGCACCTAGGAATAACCTTTTTCTACCAAATGAGCTTTGTATTTCTCCACCTTGCCCTTTGCATTCATCTTCTTCTTAAACACCCATTTTCTTCCAATGGGTTTCCTTCTAGCTAGAAACTCCACCAAATCCCAAGCCTCATTTTTGTCCAAAGATGTCATTTCATCAACCATGACCTCTTTCCAAAGTTTGGCATCCTCTGAATCTATTGCCTCCCTGATAGTTATGGGATCAACATCAGTAATAGATAAAGAAAAATTTGAACAGAAAGCAGATGGAGTATACCTTTTTGGCTTGCTTCTTTCTCAAATTGATCTTCTCACAACTGGATTTTGTGGCTCTTCATCTTTTGATTCTTGTTTTGCTATAAAGTCTGACTCTTCCTCCTTTAGCTCAAAATCTATCTTATTAGGTTCCTTTGGTAGGAATCCATGTTTAATCACATCTTTCACCTCTCTAAAAACCACATCTCCATTGTACACAATCTTCGTTGTTTCTGGGTTCCAAAGCTTATAAATGTTCAAACCATCATTATATTCAATAAAGATGCACCTTTTAAATTTAGTATCCAATTTGGTTCTTTTCTCCTTTGGAACATGTACATATGTATCACAGCCAAACAACCTCAGATGTGAAAGATACGGTTTCTTACCAGTCATTACCTCATGTGGAGTCTCATCATCCAACGCTGATGAAGTTGATCTATTAACCATGTATCATGCAATCTCCATCACCTCTGCCCATAATTCATGTCCTAACCTGACACCACTAAGCATGCTTCTTGCCTTTTCCATCAACGCCCTATTCATTATTTCTGCAACTCCATTTTACTAAGGTGTGTATGTATTAGTATTCTATCGTGCTATACCACACTTCTTACATAACTCTTCAAATTCATTCTTGTAGAACTCTCTACCATTATCTATCCTCAACACCTTTATCTTTTTCTTTGTCTAGTTTTCCACCAGAGCCTTAAATTTTTTAAACCTATCAAAGACTTTAGATTTCTTCCTGAGGAAATATATCCATGTATTCCTTGAGAAGTCATCTATAAATGATACATAGGACACAAACTTACCCAGTGATGGAACTGAGACAGGTCCAAACACATCACTATGCACAAGGTATAATATCCATTTCTTCTTCTTAGCACCAAAGGGGAAACTCACCTGATTCTGCTTCCCATATACACAATGTTCATAGAAATCCAAATCCAGAGAGAAATTAAACATACATTTTACCATACCATTACCATGAAGTATTCGAAGGCCCTTCTCTCCAATATGTCCAAGCCTTTGATGCCATAGCATGGTTTTTTCTCCAAAGACCACTAGATTTTCTGCTCCACTTTCAGGAACCACAGAACTGTTGCACCCATCAATAAAAATACTACCTAGAAGCTTGTACAAAGTTCCAATCCTAACTCCTACATCAATACCAGTGCTCCTTGAACCATATCGTGGGTATCTTTCTCAAACACTATTTTCACACCTGCATCATCCATCTTGCTTACAGAAATCAAATTTTGAGCAAATTAAAGAATATGTAGAACACCTGGAAGTGTTATAATCTTTCCACCTTTCAACTTCAGCTTGAATTTTCCATGTCTGATGATTATATACTTCCTATCATCCCCTAAGAAGACATCACCACCGTCATATTTCTCATGGTCGAAGAAACACTCCCTATGGGGAGTGAAGTGAAAGGATGCACCTTAGTTAATCAACCATGCCTCATGATCTACATGTGTACTTGAAGAAGAATCCAAGTCCCCACTTTCATATGAGGTGGTTTTTGTCTTTGCAGAAGGAGCATCATAAAATCCCTTTCCTTTCTCAGGCGATTTAGATCTACAGTACTTTTTGTAGTGCCCTTCCTTTTCGCATTTCCAGCACACTTTTACAAGCTTTCTTGGAGATTTAGATCTCCCTCTAGATTTATATCTCCCACTTGATGATTTTTTATTTTATTTTTGTTCTAAGACCATCCTCGTACAGACAAGGCACATCCATTCTGGTCCTTCATATTTTTCCGTTTCATCTCCTCCGACAGCAAGGATGAGACTGTTTCATCATACTTCAAGGTAGTTGTATTGCTACCTATTACAACAACTAGACTATTCCACGAATATGATAGATAACATAAACAATTGATGCACTTATCTTCATATGAAATTTTAATATCAATAGATAAACACTTGCTTACAACAATACTAAGGACATTGAAATGTTCTGTCACCAAGTCTCCATCCTTCATCCTCAGGTTATACAACTTTTTCCGAAAGAACAATTTGTTCACCAAAGACTTAGATTGTTACAAAGTCCCTAACTTATCCCACAAAGCCTCCATCATATTTTCCCCTGATGCATTCAACAATACTGAATATGAGATACACAACCATATTGTGCTATTTTCCATACGATCCAATTTTTTTGTGTCTTCATGTGACATTTTTGTTGGTTTAGTACCCAAATCTACATGATCCATTGATATTTATCCACCAGTAGATCCTCCATCTTAAGTTTCCACAACTCAAAACTCTGACAATTAAATTTATCGATCTCTATCTTTCCACTATTTGCCATCTTCTTTCACCGCAAGAAACGATCCCGCATATCTCCCACCAAACAGGGTCTACCACATGCTTGAGCAAAACCCCTCAGTAGCTAAGGCGCCCCCATGAAGATGAAAAAACTTTGATACCAAATGCAGGTTTTAACCCTGTACAAAAATTACGTGAAGATGAATTCTAAAAATAGAAAATAAATAATGACGAGAATATAAAACAAATACACAAATGTTTTCCTCTGGATCCCTAAACCGAGACTATCAAATTTACTTTTCATTATGTTCCTTTCAATGTTACAATACATATATATACATGTTGAAGAATTATTAAATCCCAATCCATTAACCCTTGATTAGGACATAACCATAGTTCCCTTTAACAGTTCTAAAAAATACCATGGGCAGAAAACCATCATGCCCAAAACCATGTGCAAACCCCATGCAAAAAACCATAAGTAGGTCTACCTTCCTAATATACGGTCCAAAAAAAAATTCCTAGGGAACTGCCCTGAACCCCACGCAGGGGGGATACTGCCCCCTTGAAACCTTGTAACAAGGGGGGTTGTGCCACCCCCTGTGACTCCCCTGCTGCAACAAACAAGGGGGCTTCAGCCCCCCATGAGTGTGACTAGTCATGGAAAGAATATAATGCTCACCCAACAAGATCCTCTTATGTTTTTGGTTATTTACTTATGATAGGTTATGTTGGTTCTTATGCATCTATTGTGGGGGTTATGGTATTTTCCTTTCTCATAATTCTTATGACTATGCTTTGACAGTGATTGGCTTGTGGGTTGTGTTGTCTTGTTTAGAAGGGAGGATTGGTTGAGGGACTATGCTGTGGATGTTGGTATGTAGATGGGTTTCTGACACGAGTGCTTTTTGTTTCTACTTGGGGTTATTATATCCAATTTTCCTCAGATATGATATCTAATTCTCATATTGCATCTTTCGGTATATTTTTTCCACCTCGTGATAGATTATTTTTTCACGAGGTTATATCGCCTTTGGTTGTTTGGTGCTCTTCTCCTGGATTATGGTCAATCTTCTTCATCGGTTATTACTGAATTACATTTTGAATTTATTTCTCTTCCTTGGCTCCCTTGGATGACCATTTCATTTATTGAGGTGGTATGGTTTGTTATACTTTCTTTGGATCATTTATTCTCTACCCTTGATTATTGGAGGTATTCATTACATTCTCGGTGGGTGGATTAGGTGATTACTTTAAGACTTTATACACATTTTTGATTATTTATTAGATTATGGATCTTTAGTACTTTTCATGGGAGCACCTTTTATTGTTGATCTGGTACCAATTTTCCGGCTGGTTGTGTGGAAAAATCACATTCGTTGTTGTATATGCCACTGGCATGTACATTTTCCCTTATTCATTTATTTTCTCTTTTAATTTTTTGACATTTTGTGGTCCTGGATGTCTTTGGAATCTAGTGGTTGTTGGGGAGGTGATATGCCTTTATTAGAGGCTCTCATACACACGACGATCAAGGATGAGTGACGTGGATGTTCCACATCGGTGGTCCATTCCTATATGACACATACTAACCATGTATCTTCCCATTAGGCATTAGTTGGTGCGGTTTCCCCTTCGGTACATGTACCTGATTGTGGTGCACATACGAAGAAGTTATTTCTTCATAGACACAAGAAGAGACTTGTAAAGGTTGCCCCTGATATTCAGAAGCTTGTCTTTGGATACAAAATTTTTTGGGACTGGGTGGTTGGTTTACAACAACGAGCTTTGGTGGTTAAGTGGATGCATTTGCATATGGATAGAGTGCAAATTGTGTCTTGGGTGGTGAATCACTAGTTTCTTGTTCATAAATACATACCCCAATTCAATATTATCTACAATTAGTGGTTTTGTTTCCACTTCCTGGATGAAGATGATACAAAGAATTTTTGGGTTCATATTCGATTAACGATCAGGGCTTTCTCACTTTTCAACATTAGCACTTCATTTTTGATCCGTATGTGGAGGTGCCATGCAGAAAGCTTGTTTGGTCAAATTTCCTAGTTTACCTCTTGTTTTATAGTCACAACAACCTTTGATGGAGATTGAAAATTCCATTGGAAAATTTTATTATCTGGAAGATGGGATTCTGATTAATATGGATAAGTGCATTGCTTGGCTTTTGGTGGAGGTGGATTTTGTTGTTGGGATTCCCATAGAGGTTGAGCTGATATGCTTCTCTTCAAGGAAGCACATTGATTACTAGGATATTCCTTTCTACTGCCATGGATTTCAAGTGGGTGGAAACCTCATTATGGAATTTCCTCATATATTTGGGAATCTACATCATTAGAGGTAGGCACATGTTCATGAAAATGGGAGCTTTCCACTGGATTCTTCTCATCCCTCATCTGCAGTTCAAGATGATGGTCGAATTTCTCCTCAAGGTAATGTTTTGATTCTATTGTCTATTAAATCACACTTTGAACATTTAATGGGTTTAGATTTGGATTATGGTGATGTGTCTATTTCTCCTTATCCATTTCATCCATTACATCTTTGGGCTCCTCCTACACTATTGACTCCTTCTGAATTTTCTCAACAACCATTAGTGGGTATAACTTCAGGCCATAATTTTTTTCATCTTCTTATTTTCCTTGTCATTGGTTCTAGAAATTTGGGTACCCCACCATTATCAGCTATCCTCCATTCATTGGTTTGGGTTAGTTGGCCTTTGATATTTTGACACTTATTGGCCCCCTAACTCCTGGAGTTGGGATTGGGGTTGATTCTAATATTCTCACTTCTGCTATTAAAGACAAGGTTGTTATGTCTTGGAGTCCAAACCTTTCCCACATCCAATTTGGGACATTTTATGGTGATTTGTCTCCTACCAACACGGTTGCTATTGATATTGATATCCTTCACATCCATCTGGATATCCTTCACCTCCATCTGGATATCCATATTGAATGCTTGCTAATACATTCTTCTACTTCTATGGCAATCATGATTAGTCTTAATTCTCATCAAAATGTGACTATATGGGGGAAGATGAGACCCAAGCCTCTAACTCCTCTTTCAAGGGGTATTTCAATTCGTTTATATGATATTTAGTTTCATGGATCTGGTTCTTCCACTTCTATTTCTAGTACTATCTCTCCTATTCGAGCTCTTATAGACTTTATGCCCACTGACTCTACCTTTTCATGAAGATCGTGTTTATTAACATAAGGGGTATGGGGAGCGCCTATAGTATCCTCACTCTTAGGCATTTGATTGGGGTTCATCATCCTTCCATTATTCTTCTACAAGAGACTATCGTGGTTGGTCATAAAGTGCGGCCTATTTTACTTAAGATCTGTCTCGATTGGAGGGTATGTGCTATTGATGCTTTGAGGTTATTGGGTGTCTTTGCTACATTTTGGGATCCAAAGGTGGTTAATTTGTTAGCCTACAAATCATTTGTAGTTTCCTTCTCTCAGGATTCCCTAGAGGATCCAAGGTCAGATTTCATATATTTAATACATATGCACCCTATTCTTCTAGATGATGCTTTTGAGATCATTTGGATTCCTGCAACATTATAAAGATGGAGTCCTTAATTCTCGCTGGTGATCTTAATCTCACCTTGGTTGAAAATGAGATTTGGGGGAATAAGTGTAGAATAGACCTATTGAATTAGTATTTAAGGGAACGGTTTGGCAAGAATCACTTGGTGGACATATTGTCTGACTCCATTGTTATCAAATTGGAGGAGCGACCAAATTGGCTCTAATGGCATCATGAAGCATCTAGATCGCTTCATATTACATGAAAATATGGTCTAATGGTTAGGCACTGCTTGATCTTGGCTTATTCCATCAGGGATATTAGGCCATAACCCTATCATCTTTTATTGGTGGGCTGATGGTGAATGGATTGGGATTCCTTCAACTTTAATCATCATTGGTTAAATTTTCTTGATTTTGATTCATTGGTCCATGGGTGTATGGTTCCGAACCCTCGATCACTTCTCCCTTGGAACTTATCAAGGTAATGTTGTGATCCCTCAAAAGAAATATTTGTAGCTAGGTTTGGATATAGATAATAAATCATATCAAAGAACTTGTTGCGATTGATTTAAAAATTGATATTCTATTTGACCCAACACACAAGGATTACTTTTCAGTTTCTCACCAATTACAAGCAACGACTCTGGAAAGACGTAAGAGAGATATTATTATTTTTAAGGAGGAATAATGGCGGATGAAAATTCGTGCCATTTGGATTGCTAGGGGAGATAAGAACATTAATTTTTTTCATAATTATGCCTCTAAGAGAATAAGAGACAACAATGGAATTTGTTTATCATCCTTGAAAGATATCCAAATAGAGGCGATGCAATTTTTCCAATCTCAATATCGGGCTAGGGCAAATGTGGACATTGAGCGCCAGTTGGATGTCATCAGTTTATATCCTACTATGTTTGATGCCAATTCTAATGCTTCTTTATTTCGAGGTGTTCCTATGGAGGAATTATTGGCTAGTTTGAAATTATTTTCTCATGAAAAGAGTCCGGGTCTTGATTTTTGGCCCATTGAAATGTTCACACACTTCCAGGATATTATGGGCCCAAACATTTTAGCGGTTGTCGATAATCACACAAAAATGGTTTTATTCTTGGGGACATTAACTCCACTTTCATTACACTTATTTGTAAGGCTTCACATGTCTCAACCTTTACATATTATTAGCGTATCTCACTTTGCAACACAACATACAATATGATATCTAAAATTAGAGCAAATATATTGAAATCCTCTTTGTCTACTGGCATTGCCCCAAAATTTTTTGGCTTCCTCTCACAAAAACAAATATAGGATGTGGTCACTATTGCTCAGGAGACATTACATATGATCAAGAATAAGAAGTTGGGGGTGGTTATTTTGAAGCTCGATCTACACCAATCTTTTGACTATGTATACTGGTCATTCTTGAGGATGGTTATTCATAATACTAGTATTTCCATACAGGGTATAAACATGATTATGGCTTGTGTTTCATATACTAATTTCACGGTCTTGGTTAATGGCTTATTGAATTTTTTTTTCTTGGCATATCCAGGTGTTCGATAAGAGTGTGCTTTGTCCCCTCTTCTATTCATTCTTTTCATCAAGGGTTTGATCATATTAATCTCGAGGAAACATAACAACGAGACTCTATCAGGTGTGTGCATTTCTAGACGTTTTCAAACTACTCATATAATTTTTGTCAATGATGTTTTATTATTTGGAAAATTATTTGTTCTCAAATGGAGGCAATTATATTGTATCATTGATCTATTTAGCGAAGTATCTAGGATCCTTATGAATGCCTCCAAATATGAAGTGATTTTTTCTTCTCTTGAGGATGATTTGGTAAAGGAAATTGCTCATAATTTTGGGGTTACATGCTCTTCCATCGATGCTGGATTTAAATACCTTGGATTTATTATCAGACCAAACTGTTATGGCATAAAAGAATGGAGTTGGATAATTGAGAGATTTTAGCATAAATTAAAATCTTGGACACATAGATGGATCTCTCTAGGAGGTTGACTGAATTTAGTTTAGGCGGCCCTTCAAAAAATTTCGATATATTGGCTCCTTCTCTACATTTTGCATAAGTATATCATCAACATGATTAGCTCTATTATTTCTAGTTTTATTTGGGATGGTAATTCTGAGCACCAAAAGTATCACGTGGCTAGTATTCTTGTCTTGCTACAGAAGAAAGAGATGGGGAATGGGACATCAAAGATATTTAGAGCTTGATTTGGGCCTTATTAATGAAGATTTTATGGAAAGCATTGAATGGATTCAATCTTTGGCAGTGTATCATTAAAACTAAATATCTCCAAAATTAGTGTTTTCTTCAATGGATAAAGTTTGGGGCTCACATTCGTCATGACATCTCATATATTTGGATGAGATTAATGAATGTTTGTCTATGGCTCCTGAGAAATATCAACTTGAAAATAGTTAAAGGAACTAACATAGAAATTGGCTTAGACCATATTTGTGGCTTCATGGGGGAGCACTCTCTTCTGATGGATCTTCTTCAGAGAATTAATGATATTGGAATTTACTATATAAGCCAAATTGAATTAAATGATGACTTCTCCAACCCCAAGTAGATGCAGGGTACCGGAATTGGTTTATTTGGTGTTCATGGAGATAGATGAAATAGATGCATTTGGGATATTGCACAAGCAGGCATCTCCCTCAATTATGTTTACGACAAATTTGTGTGGGCCAGTAATCTGGTGCAAGTTCAACTACTAGTAAAGGAGGCTTATTGGTACATTTCTCCTACTAGATATGAATCAAAATCTTGCACTTGTTTTATGCATATTTGGAAGTGGCATATTCCAACCAAGCTAAAGGTCTTTGCTTGGATAGTTTGGAAACAAAGGAATTTTACTTGGGACAATCTGTGTCATAGGGATTTGTCAGTCTTGGTTGTTGAAATTATGCATGGAGGCTATGGAGGATCTAATTCACCTATTTCTAAGGTGTACATTTGTAAAATATATTTGAATTGGAGATTTTAATATGTTTCATTTGCAAGCGAACTAGAATTTCTCCTCTCTGGAAGAATGCCCATGATACTGGATTATTTATTATAAGGCATATGTTCCTCTTCCAATATCTATCATGTGGGCTATTTGGAGGAGTCATAATTTCCTTATATTTGAGGATATTGTCGGCATTATGATACATATGTTGTACCTGATGGCAACCCACTCATCTCAGATGATAAATTATAGTGCAGCAAAGTTATTTTCTGGTTCCACAGGTCTCCCGCACAAAAGGTGTGAACCAAAAGTTCATGCACTTTCATGCAGAGAAAAATAAAAGTTCACACACTTTCATGCAGAGAAAAGTTCACGCACTTTCATGCAGAGAAAATTTCCTTTCATGCAGAGCAAAGTTCGCGCACTTTCATGCAGAGAAAATTTCACGCACTTTCATGCAGAGAAAAGCGCACGCACATGGGAAATCTTATGGTTAGTTCATGGTATTTAATCCTTGGTATTTGAACCTATGGTTTTGGGCCATGGTATCTTGTCATAAGTGTTGATGCCAAGTATTGGGTCCATGGTATTGAATTGTTATGGTTTTTGGTCCGTCGTATTGTGAAAGGCCTAAGGCTATAAAAGAGGAAGGAGATCATTTTGCAAGGCATCTTCTGAATTATTGAATATCTGATAAAGTGCTAGATCTGGAATACTGTGATTGGGTTATGGTGCAGATCTAGATCTGAATGAAGAAGGAACTTGAGCGTAAGGAGAAGGATAAGTTCTATCGATGGGTCAAAATCTTAATGCTGGAATAGTGGTATCTCTATATGATTTTGATCTGTGATATGTGGCCCATGCTTGATCTATAAATCTGATAATCTGGGTTAACTAATATCTGAATGTTTGAAAGAATGAATTTATAAATATGTACGCAGGTTCAGTGAAGCGAAGAATCGTATACACGCTGTTCTTGTAAGGGAAAGTCGCAGAAGCGTATGCACACAGGTTTCTGAATAGTGAAGTAGTGTACATCTCTTGATTTATGTTCTAGCTGCTTCTGTTTATTTCTACATTGTTCTGGGTTCAGAAGTGAGGTGTGATTACTGTTATTATGATCTGGGTACAATCGTCAGAAAAGTGTTTATTTTGATTCAGTTTTGATTGGTGAAAAGGTGATTGGTTGATGAAAAAACTCTTGATGTTTGATTGATGTTATTTGTGGATCCAGTCTGAAAATTTATGAAACGTGGTCACTAGAAGGAAGAGAAGGTTGTAGTCTTCTGCAGGTAGCAGCCTGCGTACTAGTATCTCAACTAGTACAAGAACTAAGGGGGTTGTAGCTCCCTTCTGGGAGAAGCTGGAAAACGAGAGAGGGTTGTAGCTCTCTGCAGGTAGCAGCCTGCGTACTGGTAAAGCACTACACCAGTACAAAATCATTGTAAAAAGAAGTTTCTAATTGAAAATATAGAGACATATTGCAGCAGGTGGTTTTCACCCACATTGGGTTTCCACCTTATATCTTGTGTTCTTGTGTGTGATTGTCTTCTGCTCTATTCTTTTGTTCCTGGTTACTGTTTATATGATCCTGATGCACAGATTAATGTTCAACATCTATAGAATATTTTAAATTATAAGTTTGTATGGTATACGCGAGTTTCCTTATCTATAGTTTCATATATATACACAATTTTCTCTAACTGAAGTAGCATATATGTTCTAGGTTTGAAAAAGAAAATAATTGACCAGATAATACTGATTCACCCCCCCTCTCAATATTATTTCCAACAATTGGTATCAAAGCGGGTCCTTCAGAAGAAGGTTGATTGCTTGAAGGAAGATCTATCATCAGGAGCAACTACGAGAGAGAAGCATCAATCAGGCCACCAAGTTTTGATGGGACCAACTTCATCTATTGGAAGGTAAGAGTTACAGCCTATCTTCAATCTCTTGGTATAGAAGTCTGGGATATCATAGATACAGGGTACACTTTTTCATCAGCAACTCCTACAGATCCGGCTGAGAAGAAGCAGTTTGAAACTAATGGAAAGGTTGTTAATACTCTATTAGGATGTCTATGTCAATCAGAATTCGTCAAGGTTATGCAGTATAAAACCGAAAAAGAAATATGGGACAAGATCGTTCTGAGCTATGAAGGAGATGAACAGGTAAAAAGAGCAAAACTTCAAACCCTCAGAATTCAATATGAAAATCTCAGAATGTACAATGATGAAAGTGTGGCAAACTATTTCTTATGCATAGATGAGATTGTTAATTGTATGAAAAATTTGGGTGAAGAAATAAAGATGTTGTTGTGGTTGAAAAGGTTTTGAGATCTTTGTCTTCTAAGTTTGAATCAAAAGTTTCTGCAATAGAAGAAAAGGAGAATCTATAGAAAATTACCATGTCGCAACTACACGGAATTCTAACCGCTTATGAAATGAGGAAAGGGGGACCATCAGACAGAAGAGAATCCGCTTTCAAGGCCTCGGGAAAAGGAGATTCTTATGACTCAGGACATATGTCAAAAGAAGAGGAAGAATCAAATTTTGTCAAGAACCTTCAACGGGGTGCTGGAAGATTTAGAGGTAAGTTACCTTTCAAATGTTTTTCTTGTGGAAGAGTTAGTCACTATGTTGCCAAGTGTCCTCATAAAAGTAAGGAACCGGTTAGATGGAACAAGAAACATAATGTAAATAAGAAAAGCTATTACACTCATGAAGACAGTGATGGATTTTCAAATAGTGATGAAGATGAACAAGGTAATA
>APFE030275984.1:20015-65848 GCA_000404065.3 Pinus taeda | reverse complement strand
CATGATTATAAACATGCAGAGAAAGAGGCAGAAAAAATTAACATCCTAAGTCTCGCCACTCTGCCTAATAGACGTTTCGACCCAAAGAAAGTCATCTATAATGCTCTAGAACAGGCCAAACTCACTAAATTTGAACATAAGGAAGATGAGTTTGATGACCTGTTCTCCTCAGCCGAGTCAACATTCCAGGTGCAGCAGCTAGCTAGAATGAGATACCATGATGACGGGTTAGTAGAATTTAATAAACTTAGAGAGCAGAGGTTGCAAACTCTGCCTCTAGATTTGTTAGCTACTGCCCCGATGATACAATCAA
This sequence comes from Pinus taeda, assembly GCA_000404065.3. Classification (NCBI taxonomy): domain Eukaryota; kingdom Viridiplantae; phylum Streptophyta; class Pinopsida; order Pinales; family Pinaceae; genus Pinus; species Pinus taeda. The sequence continues at coordinate 65,535 of APFE030275984.1, read as the reverse complement.
GCGAGCCTGAGCAGCAGCTTACCAGCGAACCTCCTGCTACATCCGAAATCTATGAAGAAGTCCAAAGAAGAGAGCAGGAGGAAATCCGGAGGTTAGAACAAGAGGAATCACAGATGAAAGAACAGGAGAGAATACAGGAGGAGGAATAGAAAAAGCAGCAGGAGCAGAGTAGCAAGGAGGTGAGTGTCGATACTCAAATGGACCCAAGATTGCTCGAGGAATGGCAGCAGTTTAATACAATTATAAGCAATCTTGAGAGCTCAATGGATGTCGATACATCCAAAGCGGCCGATACACAAGATACAACATCAAAGGAGGTTCCAAGCAAAGGAACCAACGGTCTACCCCCAACTACAGTAGTGGAAATAATTCCCAAGAATCCTTCCGATCAAATTATTTTGCTGGTGGAGGACATTCCTCCACTGGATGTTTCTATAGCCCAAAACACAAGGTTGTAATAAAGCGACAACGGAAAAGGAGAAGGGTTGATAAACCTTCTCTGTTTCCCGAACAAACGATAACAACCAATGTGGTATGTAGGGAAGAATTCGACCCCTCTGATGACCTAACAAAGTTATCTCAATATGCTAGTGCCTATTCGGCAGCCACCATGGATAAGGCATCAGAGGTAAGCAATTTGTTGAAAGAAAAGGATCAAGTGATCGCTTCACTGCAAGCACAGCTATCGGAGGAACAACAGAAGTCAGAACAACTACAACAGCAACTATCCACGCAACAACAGCTAAATAACCAGCTCAACAAACAGTTGCATGAAGAGAAACAGAGGATCGATTCGGGAGCGATTCAGAGACAGAAAGAATTATTAGAGGCATTATCAAAGTTGAAGGTGATGAATGAACAGATGGCAAAGACAAAAGATGAGCAAATTGCTCAATTATCAGCTCAAGTAGAGAGGTTCAAGAGTCTTCCCTAGCCTGCTGAGTTCAGAGCAGAGGCAATGCAGATAAACAAGGCATTAATAACACAAATAATTGTTGTGTCATGAAATTGCTCAAGTTGAACCTCTGTGCGACATAACAACATCTATAATAGACAAATCAGTTGATGCCAGGCAGGATTTAGAGCAAGCCGACGAAACTTTGACAGATTTTCTTACTTGGCAGGACTCTAATGAGGGACAGGCAGCAAACTTGCCCAAAATTTTAGAATCCCATAAATAAATCCTATTCATGGAGTGGCAGTCCCAATTAATGAAAGCAGAGAGAGCGGTTTCTAGATGCAAGTTATCTACGAGCAATTTAATTGACTTGATCAATAATACTCTCTATTTATCTAACATGATTTCTCAATGTACACCAAGTAAATTATTATCAGCCAAGACATTGGAGCAGTCATGTCACCAAGAGCTAGAAAAGAATGGGAAATTGATCTCAGGAATTAAAAGTTTAACTTGGGACACCTATTGGTTGTTCATAGTAAAACCATACAGCCAAAGAGCCGCCCTCAAATGCCTAACGGATGCAATCAGGTGTATCATTCCCGATATACATGATGCCACCTATGCTGCTCAAATCAATTCTCGTCTCAGCCGCCCTCAAGAAGTGGAACCAATGCTGGCAATATGCCTACTCAGGACAAAAGGCAAACAGCCAGAATGATGAATCATTGCTGCCGATTACCAGATCACTGTGGGAGAGATATTGAAGATCCGATTATACCAATTTAGTAGCATTTTAATTTTGTAGTTTGTTAGCTTAGTTTAGTATTTATAGACCCTTTCATGTATTTAGAAAGGGTCGTAATTTTTTGTATATGACTTAAGCCTGAAGTTGCACTACTATACTTTAGGCATATTCTTTTATGAAAACTAGACCAATCCTTCCAAATTTTGATAACAAAGCTTTTATGTGAATGTGCACTATTGCCTTTATTTAAAAGTATTTCTGAGTCGGAAGAAGGAATTCAAATTGCGATTGGCATGGGGAATGATTCGCAGGTCATATGGTACTATTATCTATGTCTGAATTTATTCCTTTTATGTGAATTGTTGTTTGGTCATTCTTGCTATTATTGAATATGTGAATGTGTTTTAATAGTAAACTTTATGCTTTCCACTATTGGATGTTTACAGTTTGCTATTCTTTCAATCATGCATGTATCAGTAATATAAAAAGAGAAGTGTAACAATGTTTTATCAATTACTTCGTTTAACTATTTGAAAGAAGAAATTATCATTTAAATGAATGTCTTTGTTTATTGAAAAATGTCATCTATATGCCTATCAGCAAACACAGATCACTAAACATTGCACTCAAGAATAGAAGCTTCCCGGGATAAAGTAGTCATTTACGTTTTCGCTCATAGAATAAGTCCTCCATTTATTATCACTTATTAGAAAACCAATCATTCATCCACCCCGTTTTATTCATTACTGGGAAACTGGTCCCATTATATCCAGTCGAAGCCACCATCCCAAATGGAAAAGGAGCTGTATTAAGATTCGGACCGGGTGGTTATCCCCCGATGTTGATGTAATGATTTTCGGGGCATCAAACAGGCTATAAAAGAGGAAGGAGATCATTTGGCAAGCGCATTTCTGATTATTGAAATATCTGATAAGTGCTAGATCTGGAATACTATGATTGGGTTTGGTGGCAGATCTGGATCTGAATGAAGAAGGACCTGAGCGCAAGAGAAGGAATAAAGTTTCTTATTGATGGGTCAAAATCTTAAGGCTAGAATAGTGGTATCTCTATATGATTTTGATCTGTGATATGTGGCGCACGCTTGATCTATAAATCTCATAATCTGGGTTAACTAGTATCTGAATGTTTGAAAGAATGAATTTATAGATCTGTACGCAGGTTCAATGAAGTGAAGAAGCGTATACACGCTGTTCTTGTAAGGGAAAGTCATGTATACGCAGGTCGGTATTGACATAGAAGTGTATGCACGCAGGTTTCTAAATAGTGAAGTAGCATACATCTCTTGATTTATGTTCTAGCTGCTTCTATTTATTGCTATAGTGTTCTGGGTTCAGAAGTGGGGTGTGATTACTGTTATTATGATCTGGGTACAGTCGTCAGAGAAGTGTTTATTTTGATTCAGTTTTGATTGGTGAAAAGGTGATTGGTTGATGCAGAAATTCTTGATGTTTGATTGATGTTATTTGTGGATCCATTCTGAAAATTTATGAAACGTGGTCCCTGGAAGGAAGAGAAGGTTGTAGTCCTCTGTAGGCAGCAGCCTGTGTACTAGTATCTAAACTAGTACAAGAACTAAAGGGGTTGTAGCTCCCTTCCAGGAGAAGCTGGAAAACAAGAGAGGGTTGTAGCTCTCTGCAAGTAGTAGCCTACGTACTGGTAAAGCACTGCACCAGTACAGAATCATTGTAAAAAGAAGTTTCTAATTGAAAATATAGAGACATATTGCAGTAGGTGGTTTTCACCCACATTGGGTTTCCACCTTATATCTTGTGTTCTTGTGTGCAATTGTCTTTTGCTCTATTTTTTCTATTCATGGTTACTGTTTATATGATCCTGATGCACAGATTAATGTTCAACATATGTAGAATATTTTAAATTATAAGTCTATATGGTATACGCGGGTTTCCTTATCTGTAGTTGCATATATATACACGGTTTTCTCTAACTGAAGTAGTGTATATGTTATGGGTTTGGAAAAGAAAATAATTGACCAGATAATATTGATTCACCCCCCCTCTCATTATTATTTCCAATAGATATCAAGCCTAATTTTAGGAGATGGTGCATTAGTATCATGGCATTTTTTAGAGAAGCAAGTTTTGGGGTAAATAACCTTTGATGAGACATATTTCTCCTCTTCCTATCACAAACATTTATCCTCGAGGGTTTTTTAATGGTGCCACAAAGGAGGAGATCCATGGATGCAAAGCATACATTTTAATTTCTCTAGGCACTATGTATAATATCTGTTGGAATGACGGTAAGGGGACTAACACCCACGTTGAAGTTGTTGTTGGAAAATCAAAGATATTATTAGGGTTTGATTCTCCTTTCTTGGTAATTACATGTGAGTATGTTGGTTTATTTTATTTCTTTATTATCTTATCTTTCATTGAGAAATTATACATATATGAAGATCACAAAAAAATATACACAAGATATAGGCACATGCTAGGGAAAATCCCCCCTCAAGGGGAAACCCAGTCAAGATAATTTTTCCTTTCAATAGTATCTTTAAGATGATTTACCTTAGACCAAGACTAGACTTTCCCTCCACACCATCTCAGCCTCCAAGATCTTCAACCCCTTCCAACAACTTTGAATAGGAAATAACTTTTGGCAACAACGAAATATTAGGAGACTTCAATCTCCCAACCTAGACCATGAAACAAAGAGAGAGAGGCACTAAAAACTTGATTTTCTTCTTCTCTAGCTATCCCCAAACTTGCACTTCTTTCTTCCTTCCAACAATAGACTTCACACTTCTCCAACTCTTCTTGAGATATCGAACTTATTTGAGAGAAAGTGCTCCAAATGACTTCAACCTCCTTCAATATATAGGCTTCTTGTAGGACAAATGGGGGTCCTCAAGTTGACTTTCTTCCTTAGGTCAACATGATGTGGAGGACACATAATTCATATTTGACTTAATACAAAACCTTTTTACATGATTTGAAAGACCAAGAAGGGTCTCTTCAAATATAGAATGACTCTATAAACTCATTATTAATCTTAAGGGTCCACAATGGGGACTTTGACAAATATAATGATGACCCAAGCATGAAACCCATGCTTTAATAAGTCATTGTTACAATAATAAAAATTATTTTATTTACTCTTTTGACAAGTACATTACATAATGACTCAAGCACATTAATGAAGACCGAACATAGTTACATTTTCTAACACTCCCTCTTAACTAGGGAGGTATTCACAATGTACATATACAATGGAAGATCACAAACTATATGACAACATGAAGAACTTTAGGCACCGTAATGCCATGGACTAGATTCCTGACAACATAAATATATCCAACCAGTCACTCAACAATTTATACACCACAATGCCATGGAATAGATTCCTGACCAGTGCAATCTATCCAACTAGTCACTAAACATTTTAGGCACTGCAATGCATTGGACTAGCTTCTTGACCAGGGAAATCTATCCAAGTGGGACTAAGGTGGACTCAAGCATTCAACCCCTCTAGGCACCATCAATTTTACCCGCTAACCACCAACCCATACATACATGTTTGTGTCCAAAATGGAGCTCAATAAACAACACCGCCTTCTTCAATTCCAGGATTCTAAACTGGTGGCCTGGGTGCAAGCGATATGGAAAAGTGGCTGAAAACTGATGTAATTTCTTCTAACTCTCGCTGAATTTCTCCTTCTGCTTCAACTAGTGTATCAGTCATCTATTGTTAAACTAATTGCTTCATGAGTTTTTCCTTGATCACCCCCAACCTCATTTTTGGCACAAATCATACCATAAGCCTGTTTTTCTCCTTCAGGACTATAATTCCATAGGAATTATAAAAATACACTATTGTTGCTTTTAAATAAGGAAACTACATTTTAAATGCAAAATACACAGTTGGCGGGCTTCTATTCTAAAGGAACGGAATAACATTATCAGCGCTTTAAAACCATTATAGTGTTGATTCCAAAGAATTACACTATCAGCGCAAGACTTCAAAGAAAGGCGTTATACCCAAATAAGACTATCAGTGGTTCCTATCAGCCCTTCCAACGCTCCTTCCTCCAATGCGATAACACATAGTATTATCAGAGATCGCATTTGGCGACTCCAATATTCTAAAGGCTTGGATCCTCCCGCTCCAATCTTGTGATGCGATAACAGTCGTGCACCAGATATGCTATCAAAGCCTCCCTATAATATTCCAGCTCCGGTAGTGTCGCGCAATCAGATTTGAAAGCTCCAAAGGTTTTCTCCTTCCCTGATCCAACTCAGTGATGCGATAAAGGTTTTCAGACACGATGAGGTTATAATCCCAGTACAATAAAATTTCAAGTCTGTAGTTCCATTCCAGCTAAGTATTCTCACGATTTCTATGTGTAAAATAGAGTTTTGTCTACTGAACTCTAAAATCAAAATAAAAATACCAGGGCTCACTGATATGAAGGAAACACAAGCTAAGGCTTCAACTGCTACGTTAATTGGAAAATTAAGGCCAAATAATTTATATAAAACTCAGAAGAAAAGAACCAAAACTGATACACACATACAATTACCAGTTAATAGAGAACCATAAATTCAAATGCACAGAGAGAGTTTTGTTTTGAAGATCACAATGTCTCCAGGCCAACCCAATCCACATAGGTGTCCCATTCTTTCCTTTATAAAATAATAGATAAAGCCCACTCAGTCCTTATCCCTAACAAAAGAATTCCAATTACATAAAGTGATTAAAGCAATTATCCATAAAGCTTATTATAGCTTATCCATAAAGCGATTATTACAACATGATCTTATTCTTAAATTCTATCCTTCACCTAAACTAGAAAAGCATGGAAATTGATGGCTAAAGGATGCCACTCCTTTGCCTGTAGATTTTTTTTTTTTTTTTTTTTGGGAATAAGTTTGAAGATTTTTTCCCTCCAAGTCGCATGCTCCTACATCAGACTCCCAAGGACAAAATTCTTCATGGGTTCCTATCCATGAGCTCATCTACAAAACTGACCAATTTCTGTAGCATGTTTTATGTAACCTAGGTAGCTTCAACAGTTGGCTAATCCTTCCATTTTACCAAATAATGGAAGTACTCTCATCCTCTTATTTTCTTAAACACCTTCTTGTCCAGAATTATTTCTGGCTGCAATTCCTTTGCTATGGGTAACTGTTTTACCCAGTCAATCTCATGGTTCTCTTGATCCTTTTCTGTATCATTTGCAATTTCACCTTCATACTTGTATAGGTCAGCAACATTGAAAATTGGTGATATTCCAACATCAGGGGGTAACTCAATCTCATAGGCATTTGAAAAGAACTTCTTCAATACTCTGCACTGTCCAATTTTCTTGAATTTCAATTTGTTATACTCCCTCTTTGGAAACCTCTCCTTTCTGAGGTGTGCTAAAACCAGGTATCCAACTTCAAAGTTTACCTCTCTTCTTCTCATGTCTGCTCTGGTTTTGTACTTAATGTTACTATTCTGTAGATGTTGTTTCACTTGTTCATGTATTGCTTGCATTTCTGAAGCAAAATCTTCTCCCTTTGCACTTCTCATCTCATCTTTTCCCAAGTTTCTTAACTTAGTTACTCCTCTTGGATGCATTCCATAGATAATATGGAATGGACTCTGTCCTATACTCCTGTTAGGTGAGTCATTATATGCATATTCAACTTGTGCCAACACTTGATCCCATTGCTTTGGATGTTCTACAGTAGACTCCTCAAAAGATTGCCCAAACTCCTGTTCACAACTTTAGTCTGTCCATCAGTTTGTGGATGATAGGTAGAGCTGAAACTTAGTTTAGTTCCCAACTTCTTCCATAATGTCTTCCAGAAATGTCCAACAAATTTGGAATCCCTGTCTGAGACAATACTTTTAGTCAACCTATGCAATCTTACAACCTCCTTAAAAAACAAATTAGCAATGTGAGAAGCATCACTAGTTTTATAACATGGAATAAAGTGTGCCAATTTTGAAAATCTATCCACTACAACAAAAATTGAATCATTACCTCTTTGAGTCTTTGGTAAGCCCAAAAGAAAATCCATAGTTACCATATCCCAAGGCTTGTCTAGAATTGGTAATGGAACATACAAACCTTTGTTTTGGATCCTTCCCTTTGCATATTGACAGACTTTGCAAGTTTTCACATACTTCTCCACTTCAGATTTCATTTTCAGCCTGAAATAAAATTTGTTTAACTGCTCATAAGTCTTCTCTATACCAAAATGTCTTGGAATTCCTCCACTATGTTTCTCTTTGATTAAGTTCTCCCTCATAGAACAATTTGGCATGCACAGCTGATTTCTCTTAAACAACAATCCATCTTGTAAGAAGTAATCCAACCATTTACTCTTATCCACCAAAATAAGATTTTTACAAGCTTCAAATGCCTCTTTAAAATTTAGATTTATTTCATACAATTCTTTAAAAAAGTCAAAACCCAACACTTGGATTTGACTCTCTTGAAATAATACACTTCTCCTACTTAAGGCATCTGTGACTTTGTTTGATTGGACATTTATATGCTTCAAGACAAAATGGAAACCTTGAAGATACTCCACCCATTTAGCATGTTTCTAGCTAAGTTTTGGTTGCTGCATAATATACTGTAGTGCATGGTTATCTGAATAAAGTATGAATTCCTATGACATTAGATAATGCCTCCATTTCTTCAATGACTGCACAACTACATAAAACTCTTTATCATAAGAAGAATACTTCTTCTTTGAATCATTCAACTTTTCACTAAAATAAGCTATAGGTCTGTCTTCCTAACTTAAAACACCTCCAATTGCTTCTCCGCTGGCATCACACTTCACTAGAAAAGGTTTAATAAAATCAAGTAGAACCAAAATAGGCTTTTCAGTGATCTTCTTCTTTAACAACTGATTTTTGTTTTTTGCTTTAGTGGTCCATTTAAATGGTTGTTTATCTTTCTTTATGATCTCAATAATATGAGCATTGGTCTTACTAAAATTCTTTATAAATTTCCTATAAAAACTAGCAAGTCCATGAAAACTTCTTACCTCAAAAATACTTTTAGGTGAAGGCCATTCCATGATTTCCATGATCTTCTCTCGATCCATCTTTAGTCCTTCAGCAGAAATAACAAAACCCAAGTACACTAGCTCTTCTTTCATGAATGAGCACTTCTTTAGATTCAGCAATAGTTTCTCCTATGGTAGCCTTTGTAAGACATAATTCAGATGTCTCATGTGCTCCTCCTTAGACCCGTTGTAAACTAATATATCATCTAGATATACTATTACAAATTTACCAATAAAATCTTTTAAAACTTCATTCATGATTCTCATAAACGTACTTGGTGCATTTAACAACCCAAAAGGCATTACTCTCCGCTCATACAATCCCTCATTTGTCTTAAAGGCAGTTTTCCATTCATCCCCTTCTCTTATCCTTATCTGATGATACCCACTTTTAAGATCTAGTTTTGAAAAATACTTTGCTCCACTAAGAAATCCATTAAATATTCAATCCTAGGTAAATGAAATCTGTACTTGATTGTTATCTTATTGATGGCTCTCAAATCTATACACATTCTCCAACCTCCATCTTTCTTTGGACTCAATATTGTTGGTACTGCACAAGCACTCAAGCTTTCTCTAATCAACCCTTTGTCAAGAAATTCTTGCACCTGCTTCCTAATCTCTTCATTTTTTGTAGGAGTCATTTTGTAAGCTACGTTTTTAGGTAGACTTACTCCAGGAATCAAATCTATATGATGGTTAATTCTTTTAATGGGTGGTAACTCATTGGGAAAATCATCAACATTAATATCACAATAGTTCTCCAACGTTTCTTGAATTTCAATGGGTAAATAAAATTTTTTAGTAGAAGTCATTATTACCTTGGGCTTGCAAATTACAACAAAATTTACCTCATTCTCTTCAATCTGTTTCAAGTATTCCTTTCTTCCTAGTACTAGAGTTTTTGGATCAGTGTTCTTTCCTGATGTATCTTCTTCTTGTAGAGGCAACAACGTATGATTGACACCATCCTTTCTAAACTTGTAGGTGTTTCTTTTTCCATCATGCATAGCTCCTCTGTCATATTGCCAAGGTCTTTCAAGAAATATGTGACACACATCCATTGGCATCACATCACATACGATTTTATCTTTTTACTTACCCAACTGAAACTCCACTTCACACTGTTCATTCACTAGCAGTTGATGTCCCTTTTATAACCATGACACCTTGTAAGGTGTTGGATGTTTTATTGTCTTCAGTTTCAATTTCTCCACCACTTCTATAGAGACCAAATTATCAATGTTGCCACTATCTATGATCATCTGACAACATTTCCCTTGAACCTTACACACTGTTCTGAACAAAGTCTTTCTTTGTGATGGTTCAACTATCCCCTTTGTTGGCTTGAGAAAAACTTTATTAACTAGCAAATATTCTCCTCCCTCTGGTATATTTTCTTCTTCTGTCACTAATTTTTTTGTTGCTTCTCCCTCAGCTTGAGAAAAAATGGCATTCCTCTATTTGTTTATGCTTTCTCTAAGCACTCAAAAGCTCTGTGTCCCAGTTTGTTACATATGTAACATCTTATTTCTCTTCCTCTTCCTCTGCCTCCTCTTCCTCTAGAAAAACTCCCTTTACCTCTTGCATCACCTCTTGTGGGTGCATTCTTGGTTGAGCTGCTGATAACTCCATCTTTAGGTGTTACAGATCTTCCTCTACCACCTTGACTTCCTCTTCCTCAGAAAATACCTCTCCCTCTGGCAAACTGCTTCCTCATGAGTTTTTCTTCAGCTCTCAGTGCGAGCTGATAAGCTTCTCATACTATTTTAGGAGACAGTATACTTATCTCATCTTGAATTTCCATCCTAAGACCATTCACATATCTAGCCACCTTCTCATCTATATCCTGAGTTCCTCCAGTTCTTATTCTTACCTTATAGAATTCCTCTGTGTATTCTTTCACTGTCATAGATCTATGTCTAAGATTTTGCATTTTTCTGAACAAGGTTTGCTGATAATTACTTGGTAGAAACTTACCTCTTAGCTTTGCTACCATTCTTCTCCAATTCTTGATAGGTTGCTTGCCAAGTCTCTTTCTTTCTGCCTACACACCATCCCACCAAAGCATTGCGTGGCCTTTTAGCTTGGTGACAACAAACTTTACTTTCTTCTCATCTTCTGTTTCTTCATAGTCGAAGAATTTCTCCATGCTATTAATCCACTCTATCAATTCTTTTGGATTCAGTCCTCCTTCATATATTGGAACCTTGGTCTTTGGCCTAGCTGTGGATCTCAACACTGACTAGAAGAATCTCATCTGAGGAGTAACTGTTATAGCTTCTTCCTCTGCACCTTCAATCCCAATCTCACTAACATCTCCATCATCTATATTTTTTCCTGTTGTTAATGCATCCAACCTAGCTTGCATTTGTTGCACAACTTCCATCACTTTAGCATTTGCAACAAGCCGTCCTCTTCCACCATGCCCTCATCCCCTTCCAACTTTGAAAGCCATATTAACTTTCTTTCTCCTGCTTCTGAGATTCAATTCAATGTCAATAGGTGCCTCTGATACCACTAATGGTGGCCTTGGTGTAGGCAATATGGACAAGCGGCTGAAACTTGATGTAATTTCTTCTAACTTTAGCTGAATTTCTCCTTCTGTTTCAAATGGTGTATCAGTCATCTATTGTTAAACTGACTGCTTCATGAGTTTTTCCTTGATCACCTCCAACCTCGTTATCAGTACAAATCATGCCATAGGCCTGTTTTCCTCCTTTAGGACTATAATTCCATAGGAATTATAAAAATACACTATCATTTCTTTAAAATAAGGAAATTGCAATTAAAATGCAAAATACACATTCAGCGGGCTTCTGTTCCAAAGGAATGGAATAACACTATTAGCGCTTTAAAACCACTATAGTGTTGATTCCAAAGAATTACACTATCAGCGCAAGACTTCAAAGAAAAGTGTTGTACCCAAATAACACTATCATTGATTACTATCGGCCCTTCCAACGCTCCTTCCTCCGATACGATAACACATAGTATTATTGGAGATCACATTTGGCAACTCCAATATTATAAAGGCTTGGCTCCCACTCTGATCTTGCAATGTGATAACAGTCGCAGACTGAATATGCTATCAAAGCCTCCTTATAATATTTCGTCTCTGGTAGTGTCGCGCTATCGGATTTCAGTGCTCCAAAGGTTTTCTCCTTCCCTGCTCCAACTCAACGATGTGATAAAGGTCTTCAAACCCAATGAGTGTATATTCCTGGTACAATAAAATTTCAAGTCCGGAGTTCCATTCTGGCTAAGTATTCTCATGATTTCTCTATGTAAAACAGAGTTTTGTCTACTGAACTCTAAAATGAAAATAAAAAAACCAGGGCTTGCCGATATGAAGGAAACGCAGACTAAGGCTTCAACCATTGCGTTAATTGGAAAATTAAGGCCAAATCATTTATATAAAACTCATAAGCAAAGAACCGAAATTGATACACACATACAATTACCAGTTAATAGAGAACCATAAATTCAAATGCACAAAGAGAGTTTTTTTTTCGAAGATCACAATGTCTCTAGGCCAACCTAATCCACAGAGGTGTCCCGTTCTTTCCTTTATTAAATAATAGATAAATCCCACTCGATCCTTATCCCTTACAAAAGCATGCCAATTACATAAAGCGATTAAAGCAATTATCCATAAAGCTTATTATAGATTATCCATAAAGCGATTATTACAACATGATCTTATTCTTAAATTCTATCCTTAACCTAAACTAGAAAAGCATGGAAATTGATGGCTAAAGGACCCCACTCCTTTGCCTGTAGATTTTTTTTTTTTGATCTGTGGAATAAGTTTGAAGATTTTTTCCCTCCAAGTCGCATGCTCCTGCATCACAAACATCAACACAGAGTGCCATCCAGATGTCTCTCCAAGCAATTCTTTACTCGTAAAGCCTAAAAAAATCTCTTCCAATTCCTTATCATTAATACAATCACCAATATCTACCAAACCTAGCAGGTTCCTTAGATATTAAAACTTCTTATTAGGAAGCATCTTTGTTAGAATGTCTACTACCTGTTCATCTGTTGGAACATACTCTAACTTCACGATCCCATCTTGCACCAAGTTCCTAATAAAGTGGAACTTGTTATTGATATATTTCGTCCTTGAATGAATCACGCGATCTCCAAACATCTTGATACAACTTCTACTATCACAATTAATCACAGTATGATCCAGAGACTTATTGAAAAAATATGTCAGAAGATTCCTTGACCAAACAACCTCTTTTCATACTTCACATGCAACTACACATTCTACCTCGATAGTACTCAATGCAACAGGATATTGATTCCTTCTCATCCATGAGATCATAGTAGCTCCCATACTAAAGCATCCTCCAGTAGTGCTCCTTCAATCGGTCTCACTGCCACCCAAATAAGAGTTTGTGAATCAAATTAGCTTGAATTTCCTACTATCATACTTTAGGGAGTGAGGTATGTTTCCACGAAGACACCTCAATATATCTTTGGCATCTATCCAGTGATCATGGTGAGGCTCCAACTGAAACTGACTAAGAATGTTCACTGTAAAACATATATCTGGCCTAGTATCTACCAGATACATCAGGGAACCCACCAACTGTCAATATGAGGTAGGATCCACAAGACTAGAGTCATAGCCCCTCAACTTCTTGAGGTTGGTGATCATAGGAGTCGTCAATTCGTCTTCCTTCCTTTATATAAATTCTATATGCCTTTGAGGAAAGACTATAACCAACGAGTATTCCATTGATGCTTGTCAAGTCCAACTTCTTTTGCTTGTATTTCATAACATGGACATATGCTGGACTTCCAAATATGCGAAGATGATCCACACTCAACTTCTTTCTGGTGAATACTTTGTTTAGTCAATTTATTGTTCTTAAATTTCTTACATAAATTATCTATGAGAGTTGGTAAACTTGTGAAGTGCAAGTGCACTATATATGCTAGAAGCCTTTTTGAGTTTATTAAAATGATGATTGTGTTTGTTTTAAGGATTTTCTTTATTCTTATGTTCCTAATGAAATTAAAGATTTCAAATTAAATTTCTACAATCAACTCTTGAAAAGAAAATTAAAACAAACTATCATGATCTTATTTAACTAACTATCGTTAGTTTCAAAAGCAATACTATGCAAGGTGATGGAAAAGCAAAACTACTTTGCAAATTCTACGAAATCTTGTTTAAGATAAATTATTTTTTTGAAAATAAATTTAAAAAGAGAGTTATTCTAAAATATATGAATAAACTACTTATGTTCTCGAAAGACAATTATTTTTTCTCTAAAAAAAGAATCACTTCTATTCTAGAATGAATTTATAAAGTATGCTATGTATAAATATCCATACTGTAACTAACAATTCTCTGAAATGATAAAGCAAAAACAAAACGAATTCGATCTAATTAAATGTATTTGATATGAAAAGAAGAATATTATAGACATGGTTCTATTTTAGAAAGCATATAAATGATTGAAAACAAACGAAAAATTGTAAACAAATGACTACAAAAAAAGTGAAGTTACGATCATTAAATTATGGAAATAATGAAAACGAAATGACTGAGTTAAACATAAAAGATTGAACCTGTCTGCAGGGGCCCTCCACAAAACAACATGTTTAGAACTTTAATTCAACAGTTAACTACGCATGAGGTTGATGAAAATACTTCTTCAATTAAAAAGAATAGAGTTATAAAACTTCAAACAATCATTCAAAGATTACATACGCGTTCCCTGCTTTCTATTTACAGAGTTATATATATAGAATTTGTGCTCAACAGATTGAGATTTTTATGCTTTATAAAACTTAAAAAATCCTAATCTGGATTCTAATCTATAACAGTAATAACGTTTCTCTACGATTTTCTATTTGGAAAGAAAATCGGAGAGTCGTGATCTATCTGAATTCTCGCTGCTCCATTTATCCACGTATTGACCTGTTTCTTTGACTGCGCCACCAGGCAATTTCCTTGATGATTTGGCTCGGGAAAATAGAAGGAGATCCATGAGGAGATCAATCCCCATCGGCATAAGTGTTTCTTTGCTTGGTTGGCATACTAAAACCTGACAAACCATGGAGATAGTTGCAGAATCATGAAACAACTGCAGAATCGTGTTAATTTTGTAGCTATTACAATTTTTTAAATTAATAATAAGGCACATTAATAGATAAGAAAAATAAGACATCTGAGTACCTTACCATGTCAAAATCTATAATTTACTGCTTAATTGAGTTGATAGCAATGATGTAAAGAGGAAAAATGGATGGAAAGGGTGTCAAAAACAAAATAGTCATGAGACTCTACATACTTTTTTGGGTGTAGTGTTATCAAGACTCTTATGAGGACTTCTATTTTGAACATACACGACAGTCATTGCTTCTTCACCCCTTAATAACTTCGGTAGATCTTAATCAAGGAGAATATTTAAAATGCATTCTTCAATTAACCTATTCTTCCTTTTGGCCAATCCATTTTGTTTGAGATAGTAGGGAATAATGAGCTCCCTCTTAATACATGCATCTATAAAATATGGAATTAACTCTTTAGAGGTGTATTCCCCACCATTTTCATACTTTAGAGTTTTTATCTTCGTTTCAATTCGGGTTTCCATCTCAACCTTGAACTCCTTGAACTTATAAATAATTCATCTTTAGTTTTGAGTAGATAGAGCCACGTCTTCCTCGAATGGTCATAAATGAATGTTACATAGTCGAAATGACCTCTAAGAGTTTTGTTAGACATGGGTCTGCATACATAAGAATGGATGAGATCTAATATTTCTTTAGATCTGGATTCACTATGATGAAATGGCTTTCTAGTATGATTCCCCAAAGAGCATCCCTTGGCACACACCTTCATGATCTAACTTCATATCAGGAATACCATGAACTAATCAACTAAGAGTAGGGGTGACCCTATAGTGAATATATCCATACCCTCGATGTCATAGTTCAATGGGACTTATTTCCATATGAACCAAAGCTTGAGGAGATGGAGTGATAACCCGATAAAGGCTTCCTTCACGAACTCCAATAACCCTAGCTTTGTCAATACTAGATTTCTTTCTTAAAACCAATATTTTTCCATCAACAAAAGCAATCCTTTCCCATTTATCTTCTATACAAGAAATATAAAATAATTTCGTTTTCAAACTTGGAACATAGAGAATGTTGTTGAGATGCAACTTTGATCCATTATCCAGCTTGAATGATGTAGATACCTAGCCTCTAACAGCTTAGCTTTTTTTTTCACCCAATTCCACTGCATGAGAGGATGATTCCCTTGATAATGTGTGAAGTTGCTTTCTTTCACATGTCATGTGTCTCGATGGTCCACTATCAATGATCTATGCATTGTCATCAGTAAGAGAACCTGTAAGGGAAAACTAGAATCCTTGACTCTTGACTTTGTTGAATAAGTAGTAGATGATCTTCTTGATCCATCTTCCAATTGAGTTGAAACCCTATCTTATGTATATCACCATAGAGGGAGAATCTATGCCAACAAAGTGATCTTAGACTTCTCTTGACCTTAGCTCTCATACCATGTTGGAAAATCAAAGGTATTATTAGGGTTTGATTCTCCTTTCTTGATAAATACTTGTGAGTGTGTTGGCTTGTTTTATTTCTTTATTATCTTATGTTTCACCAAGAAATTATACATATATGACGATCACAAAACAAGAGACACAAGATATAGACACATGCCAGGGCAAAACCGCCCTTGAGGGTAAAATCCAGTCAAGATAATTCTTCCTCAATAGTATCCTTCAAGACTCTTTACCCTAGACTAGGACCATGCTTTCCCTCCACACCATGTCAGCCTCCAAGACCTTTGACCCCTTCTAGCAACTTCGACTAGGCAGCAACTTCCAGCAACAACGAAATCTTAGGAGACTTCGATCTCCCAACCCAGACCACAAAACAAAGAGAGAGAGAGAGAGGCACCAAAAACTCGATTTTCTTCTTCTCTAGAGATTCCCCCAAACTTCCACTTCTTTTGTCCCCCTGGAAATATATTTTACACTTCTTGAGCTCTTCTTGAGATACCAAACTACCTTGAGAATGAGTGCTCCAAATGACTTCAACCTTCTTCAATATACAGGCTTCTTGTGGGTCAAATGGGGGTCCTTAGGCCGACTTGATCTTCCTTAGGTCAACATGATGTGGAGGACACATAACTCATATTTGACTTGATACAAAACCTTTTTACATGATTCAAAAGCCCACGAAGGATCTCTTCGAATATACAATGACTCTATAAACTTATGTGGACTTTGACTAATATAATGATAACCCAAGCATAAAACCCATGCTTTAATAAGTCATTGCTACAATTATAAAAATTCTTTTCTTTATTCTTTTGACAATTACATTACATAATGAATCAAGTACATTATTGAAGACCGAACATAGTTACATTTTCTAATAGCTCTTACTCTCTTGGGTCTATTATATTGAGCACATAGGTTTGATATGGAGCACCTAAAGGTTTTCAGTGGCTCTCAGTTAGTGGTGGACTGTGCATCAAATAATACATATTTCAGCTTGCCCCTATTATACATCTAGATGAAAAGGATTCAGATGATCACTGACAATTCACTAGGGCGACATTTTCTCACACATGCTGAAAATTCAACATTGTCGCTAACAAGATATCAAAAGATGGTCTTGTGTTGCCATTTGGTGAGATCCACTATACTTCATTTGTAAACAACAATTTTCAATATCAAGTTAATTTCCCCATTTTTTGATTTGTCGTGCTTGACATATGATGTTTTCTCTTTGAATATTGTTTTTTCTTGATACCCTGACAATATCTTGGTTTCCACTTTCTACACGACTGGTCGAATTATGTTATTAACGTCTTTCTCTCAGGGAGGTGTTGATCTCTTTTTGTTTGGTATAATCAATTTGTTGGATGATTATGATCTTGTACTTGTTCATATGACAGATTTACAAATTTTATCTCTACATAACTATTAACATACCTCTGATACTATATTGAGGATCTCCCTTTTCATGGTTGGGATGCTTTGTCATTTTTTATGGTTTTCAAAATGTAACTATTCTCTTGACATATATTGGCACTAAAATAGTGATATTATGACGTTTGAACTATGTAAATAAATTGTTATATTTAATATAGTAATGTTGTTGTTTTCTAGTTATAAAAAAAAAAGCTAATAAAAATGCGCAAAAACATAATTGGTGAGTATGATTGTGGTGACAAAAATTAAAGAGAACACAGGTGGTTAGGATTAGATTCTCCAACACTCCCCCTTAATTATAACCACATAAAAAATTCAATTAAGAAACCTGTTGGTCTATGTCTCAGCTAGGTTTATAATTTAAAAATTGACTTCAACTTTTCTTCTTCTCTTTTTCTAGATCCTATAGCCTCTAAATTGTTTCAACTTGTTCTCTTTGTTGCATCCTTCAAACCTCAGTTTCTTCATTTGCTGGTGCAGGTCTTCCATTTTTCCAGGCTGTCCAAGCATATCATGAACTTCTTCAAAAAAGAGCTGTATGTGGTTTGCTGGCGCATATTATCTTATCTAATTTGCTTTTCATCATCATTCTGTTGCAACATAAGATTATAATAAAATAATATTTCTTCAGGTCTCCAAAACCTGAAAATTTCATTAATATTTTCAACATTCATTTACGCAACTTCTATGCAGACCTCGTCTAGACATGGTGTTGCAAGCCATGCTTTAAGGAAATTTAACTGTTCTTCAAAGTCATTTTGTGTACTTGCACATTTGAAATCAATGGTAAGTGTAAAAACATCTCCAGAACCACATTGGTTCTATTCCTTCTGCTCTTTAATGAGAGCTTTCTTCTGTTGTGCTTCTTTCTCTGCTTCTGCCTATGTCTCTATTTTCTCTTTCTGGGCTTTCTTCTTTGCTTTTGTCTCTATCTTTGTCTCTGACTCTTTCACTTCTCTACTAACCTGTGTTGTTGTAGACAAGTTGTCTTCCATTATCTCACCAAATAGCATCATGTCAATATGATGTTTTTGTTGCATCACCTGCAACCATTCATCATTAGCTAATAATTCTTCATCGAAATTTACCTCAGCAATATTAGACGTTGCATTCACTATAGCATTCACTGCTCCAATAGAAGTTTCACTATCATTAGCAAGCTATATTGTTGGATTCACCAAACTTTCATTAGCAAGCTATGTTGCTGGATTTTATCAAATCTTCATCAACAAGCTCCATTGTTGGAATCATCATATTGTCATCAACAAGCTCTGTTGTTGGAATTACCAAATCTTTGTCCACTTGTGGTTGTGCACAGTGGGGTTCACGAGCATCTACGTGCTCCTTCTCTGCTATTTCTGCAACTTCTTCACAGATATCATCGACTTGTGATTGAGCACAGTGGGATTCAACAAATTTTTCATCTCGTTATAGATTTTCTACTATAGATCCAGCGTCATCTTCAACTTCAATGCTCCCCCTTACACCAAAACTCCTCTCAAGTGTATCCAAGGCCTCCTTGGCTATCTTGGCATTTGAAATCAAGGGAAGCCTCTTGGCTTTTCCATTTGTTGAGTGTTGGCTTACTACAACTCAACATACTGTACACATCACATCTAACTGCAATAAAAACGTAGTTGTTGCTTGGCTTCCACAAACAAATGAGTCTACCAAATTTTACAAGAGTGACTCTGTGGAAAAAAAACGTTTAAAAAAAAATCACAATTCCTAAAATCGATTGAAACCATACATCTTTTCTAAATCTCTTTTTTTTTAACAAAAAAAATCAACTCCCTTCGTTTGAATTCCCTCTTTTAAACGATATATAAGCATATAATGCTCCGAAAGCTATACCCTTTTTAAGATCACAAATATCATACAGGCCATAAAAAAAATTAATGAAATGAAATATTACATGGCCTTTTTAAATGACGTAATTCATTTTTCCAACTAATACAATGCACTTTTCATTCACATGTACGTTTTATATAGGATTAAAAATTTGACCATTCGCGTTGGAATATCAAACCACACTTCGTTGGAGACCAAAACGGTGTGCATTTCGCTTGACCTCAGTTCGCTGAAACGGAATTTCGGAATTTGGCTAACGCTTTCTCTGAAGCTCTGTGGCCGCGTGCGACATAAAATGCTTGAAGTTTTTGAAACTAACGCGGCTTTTAAATTTTTTCTGCTGTGTTATAACGCTTAACGTGGATTTTTAGGGTGCTCCACTATCTTAATAACGCATTGTACCAAAGTAATAGAGAGCGTTATCACGAAAACATTTAAAAAAAATCTATTTTGAGCTGATCTTTTTGGCTTTTTAGTTCTCTTGTTGCTTCTTCGAAGGTTTTTTCAAATTTTTGCTGCTCTTTCAAAGAGTCTTATGCTTTCTCTCTTCTCTCAGTAGGGTTTTCTTCAAACTTTAGCCTTTCTGTCAAAGAGACTTATCCAGGTTTGCCTATTCTCTGTGTCTCTGTCTTCACTCAGGTTGCTGTTTTCTGAGGGAGAGATTAGATTATCTTCTCTTCTGTTGTTCTCAAGTTGCTGCTCTCTCAAGGAATTTTATACAAATTACCTTCTCTTCTAAAGGAGTCTCAGGTTAGGCAAAGCTCTGGCAAAAATTGAAAAAACTAATATAGAACAAAAGACTTACTCTTCTCAATATTACAAATCATTTAAATAAAATTACATTAAAAACAAACTAATATGGAGCAAAAGACTTGCTCTTCTCAATATTACAAATCATTTAAATAAAATTACATTAAAAACATAAATAAAAAATAAAAAATTACTTATAAGAAATATAAAACCAAATTAA
Organism: Pinus taeda; assembly: GCA_000404065.3. NCBI lineage: Eukaryota > Viridiplantae > Streptophyta > Pinopsida > Pinales > Pinaceae > Pinus > Pinus taeda. The sequence goes on along the minus strand of APFE030275984.1, from coordinate 45,020 downwards.
TCTCAAAAGTAATCATAATCAACCAAATAATATGGCACTTATGAAGCTCAACTTTCTAACTTCAAACATATATTGTTATGCGCTTGGGACTTGGAATGTCTCCAATCTTTTCACTACCATGGCATGGTACTTCAAGACTTAGGACGTCTTCAATCTTTTCACTTTTTAATGATTCACCCAAACAAAAAGAAAAACCAACCTTCCTTGCAAAATCATACTTTGAAGTATGTAGGGTTGGTCATGGATCCCACTACATGGTGGTGAAAGATGAGTGGCGAATGATGTCTTCCTACTTTAATGATTCGCCCACCAAAATGAAAAGCCAACCTTGAAATCATAGTTTTGCACACTAGGGTTGGTCATTGGACATTTTACTACCACGTTGTTTGTGAAGGGTAATTTGTCAAATTAAAGTCACTCGAATCTCAAGTAAGTAACGCAGATATTAAATGCTTCACGTGATTTAATCTAAAAAAAATATCATAATGACTGAGATATTTAAACTTTCAAGGTTTTTAATGGATTCTGGGCAGATTGCTGACAATGGGACACACGCTCCTTCAATCCCATTTCGTTACAAGAATCCTCATTATCATTGCTTTTCCACTCCCATCCCCTCCCCTCCATCCATTCGTTTCGGTGGATTCTTCCTCTCATGAGACGTCCAATTCTGGGCGGTTTTGGATGCCTTTGCTTTGCATTATTTGCTGCCTTTTCGCGCAGGAGTCATTTCATGGAGAATAATGTATTGAGTTGAGTTGAGTCATGGAGAATAATGTATTGAGTTGAGTTGAGTTGAGTGGCGAAAGAGGCCAATGCGGCTGTGGGGTCTTTGGAGCTGGCTGGACCCCGTCTGGGTCGTCTTCGATTCCATATGTTTTATACCCACAAGCTGGATTTGGAGCTTTTGATTCCAAAACCTTGACTGGCTCTTCTCTTTTTTCCATATTTCTGCCCACCACACCGATCTTCACAGCATTGGAGGTCGAGGGTTCCATCCTCCTCCTCCCTTCAATCATGGAGTTCCTCGTAATTACCAGGCTGCTTCTATGCGCCGCTGTTTTGGTAGCCTGCGTAAAGAACGCCATCTCGTGGGTTCTCCGATCCGTTCGGTTGACCGCACTTCCGGAAGCCGAGACAGAATTTTCTTCTTCTTTTTCTGAGATGAATCGATGCGAGCAGGAGGGTATGATCAGAGAATGGCTGCCCGTTACCACGTTGGGTGAGTTTGCGCAAAGATTTCACGGGGAAATTGAAGAGGACGCTGTGTGTGCTGTGTGTTTGAGCAGGTTGGAGGAGGATGATGAGATGAGAGAATTGTGTAATTGCTTTCATGTATTTCACAGGAATTGTTTGGAGAAATGGATACATCAACGTCAGACAACGTGCCCTCTCTGCAGATGCTGTCTCCTGCCAGAAGCGGAACCCGAAGGGGAAAGGGAAAGTGCCGATACGGAGCCTCAAAATCACCAGTCTTGGCTTCTGGACAGCATCGCCTTTCTATTTGCCCAAGATTTAGTATTCTCTCCCTCATGAGATAAGAAACAGGAACATTTTTTTAAACTTTCTTTGCAGTTATGAGATCATCACAGTACAGAAATAAAAAAGAGAGAATTTCGTTAGTGTGGTGCATTCATGACATCATCACAGTACATAATTGAAAAGATAAAATTTCATTATAAGTTACGTGGTGCTTCTTCTCATCAACCATGAGAGTCATATTGTTTGATGGCATGCTGCCGTACTCTGTTAACCAAATAGTGATCGGCAGGGTGGCCTTGGTGTGCGGGTGTGGGAACGGATTACGTGGAATGGGATGGCGGTGCTTTGAATGCACCAGCTCAGAGAGTAATGGTGTGGGCAACAGAATGCGCTCTCATTCGCAATAAATTTGATAGATATTTTGTGTGAATTTCCCCATGAATGATATCCATATTTGTATATGGAAGGTGTAATGATAATTTTTAGAATTTTAATATTAAAAATTTGATTACAATTTTATTTTGACTATCGAATAGAAGTTTAGTATCAGATTAAACAACTGCATTAATTTAAAGGGGATTATATTAAGTTTGTGCGGTGAAATTAATATCATTTTAGGTTGTCGTTTAACATATTGTTAAAGATAATTTTTAATGCTATGGCTTTTTGCTATGATTTTTGTCTTGTTAATTAATTTAGGTCGTTGTTTAACCTATTGGTAAAGATAATTTTTAATGTTATGGCTTTTTGCTATGATTTTTGTCATGTTTTTATGTTAGGAAGGGAAGGAGCCATGCTCAAGGACCTTGGGTTGTTATATGTAATTTTGGGGTAATTTTATTTTAAAATAATGTGTGAATTTCTCGTCAAAATTCAAGCACAATTATTCTCAAAATTTATATTGATCCATATACAATTTTAATGTTTATATTAAGTTTATTTTAATTTTTAATTTTTATGTTTCAACATTAATATTTGTTCTCTATGTATTAACAATAATTTGTATCCAAGATTGTTTGGTAAGGTTTTTTTTCCTTTGTTTATTATTTTTTTTTAATTATTTTCAAATGATTATTACCAATGATTAAAAATATTTAGGATGGTTTGATACATGGTTTTTTAATTTCTTCCAAATGGTTGTGGTGATAGAATTGATGTTGAAGAATTGATCTACAATGATGTGAGGGTGAACTAATAATGTACTAAATTAAATAGGATTGTTTGATACATGATTTTTTAGTTTCTTCCTTATGGTTGTGGTGATAGCATTGATCTACAATAGTGAGAAAGTGAACTAATAGTGTATTAAATTAAATAGGAATGCTAGTGTTTGTTTTGATGATCGATCAAATTACTATTCTTTGGGCATGATAATGTCCTTCTTCACCTTTAATTTATATAAGGATGCCAAAAATATCTCATTTTTTATAAAGATGCAGAGTATAATTCCTTCACAACAAGGGTATGCATTAGACATGGGATCATTTTAGAGATTTCACGCACTTTGGAATGCATAAGATTCAACATTTTCACCATTCTACTTTGTCTTTCTTTACTTCTTACATCTTGGGAGGAAAGAATCTATCAACTATGAGATGTAACTAAGAAGGTTGAAGATGAAAAACATTTTCTCAATTGAAGATGAAAAACATTTTTCCTTGGATTGTTCCACTCTTACTCACATCCATTTCTATTTCCAAAACGTCTTCCACACTACCAAGCTTCTTGACTTGTTCAGTCAAAAAAGACTATATTAATTCTTTTCTCCCTCCTCTTCGATCATAGAAATAAAATATTAAAATGTCTCAATTAATATCTTTCTTTCTTAAGGTCCTATAGAGCTCATTGCTCTCAATGGACATTAATCATCATCATCACTATCAATGATTGGTAGATGATAATTGAAGTTGATGCATTATTTGTAAAACCTGAAGATAAACAATGGAGTTCTTTTATAGCATGAAAGACCTAACCCTAAGTTACTGTTATTTGGATAATAACTTTCTTATCAAGCTATCTTAAAAATTTAATGGTGTGATTGTTGTTCAATAACAATATGAGTAGTATGTGCATTATCAAGTCCATAAAAATTAAAATATATAACTAAACTAAACCCTACTTCTAGTAATTAACTAAATATATTAGTTATAGTCATGATAAGCAACAAATTTATACAAATCACATTCTTAAACTTTAGACCGTAAAGAAGATAATGATCCCTTACAAAATATGGTATAATTTCATCCAAAAATAACCAGCAACAATATATCCCAGTTCCACATTCAAAATATATTGCTATCCTCTTTTGGAATTGATTGGATTACTATTTGATTACTATTAATTTGTGGCTATCCTCTTTTGAAATTGATTTGATTGGATTACTATTGATTTGATTATTCACCTTTTAACGATCCAGCCCCACCAAAAAGAAAAACGAACCTTCCTTGCAAGATTATACCTTTTAATGTAAGTAGTGTTTGGTCACGAGTCATTCCGCTACATGGTTGTGAAAGGTGCTTGGAGAGTGATGTGTCCAAACTCTTCACACTTTAATGATTCGCCCACCAAAATGAAAAGCTTGCCTTCAAATCAGACCTTTTCACACTAGTGATGGTCATTGGTCATTTCACTACCATGTTGGTGAACGGTAATTGGGATTTAAGGTGGCTCCAATCTCAAAGAAATAATATTAGATACCACACGCGATTAATCTTTAAAAAATATCATAATGTCTGAGCTACGTAAACTTTTAATGTTTAATGGATTCTGGGAAGATTGTGGACTGTGTTTGGATCGGGACTAGACGCTCTTTCAATCCCATTTCACTACAATCACCCTCACTCACTCCCATTGTTACTGGTGATTCCTTTTCCGCTGCACTGCCCTCTCTGCATTCGTTCAGCATAAATTTGATTGGATAAGTATTTTGTGTGAATTTTACCATTAACCATATCCATATGTAACTAAAGAGCACTTGTAAATTTTGTTTTAAATATAAAAACATTTTTTATTATAATTTAAAAAAAATAAAAAAATGTGTAGGTAAGATGTTTAAATCTTATCTTGATAAAATATTTTAATAATTTGAGTCATAAAATGTATCGATATATATGAAAATATTTTAATGTCCTATATATACTCTATTTAGTATTTAAAAATATAATTTAAACAATGAAAAATAACACATCGTATTTTACACTCTTAAAATGTTTGCATGTGAAGAAATTTGATGCTTTTCAACACATGATAAATCCATACTTAAATGAATCTATACTAGTGATAGAAAATCTCATTTTTCTAAATGTTAGTTTATAACTATTGAATAGAAGTTTACTATAAGATTAAACAACTACATTAAATTAATTTAAATTTAAAGTGCATTATATTAAGTTTGTACAATGAAATTAATATCATTTTAGGTTGTTGTTTAATGTATTGTTAAATATAACTTTTAATATTTTATTTAGTTTTATAGGTTTAGGAAGATGGCTTTTTGCTATGATTTTTGTTATGCTTTTATATCATGAAGGGAAGGAGCTCAAGGATCTTGGGGTTGCTATATGTGATTTTGGGGTGTTTTTATTTTAATGGAACATATTGATGTGTGAGTTTTTTGTTCATATATAATTTTTATGTTTATATTAAGTTTACTTTAATTTTTCATTGTTATGTTTCAACATTAATATTTTGTTACCTATTTATTAATAAAATTTGCATCCAAAGTTGTCCAAGTAGGGTCTTCTATATCCATAAGTGGGAAATAATAATGTTTCTTTGTAAAAATCTTTTACTTTGATCATTACCTTTTAAACAATTTTTTAATTACTTTCAAATTAGTATTACCAATGATTAAAAAAATATTTAGGATGGTTTATGTTATCTCAAAATCTGATCCTGGAAGGCTACAGACCAGGAAGACCTCAAGTAACTATTTCAAACCTACTTTAGGCTGAGGCTTAGCCTCCCCAACCAGACAGGCCTCTCTCAAAGGATTAATGTTTTTGATTATGATTAAGATGGCTAACTCTTGTGAAATGAATGTAAAAATATGAGTGGTGGAAACGCAATTAGAAACTATCCATTGGGCTTATGGAGTCAACATCATTTCAGTATAACAATGGTATCAACCTTACATAGAAGTCAGGGCATTCAGGATTCAACACATTTAGAACATACCAAAAACATATAGGACCACATAGTCTATGAAAATATATAGAAAATTAGAGCACCATGAGTGAGTTCTAAGTGATTACACATTCATACCACTGCAAATATTGGGAAAAGAACAATATAACACATTTTAAACATCGAATCCCTCCTGAGTCCTGAGAAGCAAAGCCAATATTGTATTAATAAAACAGAGTCTTTACATAAAGCCAAATATCAGAGCTTTTTTCAATAAATTTCCAACCTTGAGTACATTTCTCTTTCTCCTATTTATAGAATTCTTGAGATTCCTCCTCCAGCATGAGGGGAACTCGAATTCTACTTGCTATGATGACACCTATTAACCTTTAAAACTAACTAATAAATACAATTGGCTGTTAACTAGCGGTTTAAGAGACCTAAGACAATTAGGATTCTATCTCTACATCATGCTGAACATAGCATTTATTACAATCAAGATTCATTCTCTGACAAGTGGTTTCCTTCAGCTTTAGCCTTGATGGATGTTTAAAGCTCTTTGTTGGCCTTTACTGTCTTATCTCTTCATTGCTACTGAGAAATAGGAAACTGCCCTTGTTTTTATGCTTTTGGTTTCCTCAAAGATATTCGGAAGTAATTAACCATGTTGATCTTCTTGAATTAGTCAACAATCTATTTGATTGCTACGTCCTTCATGTGCTGTAAGCCTTTCCCGTGTACAAGTGTGATGATAAAACTTTTTCAATTTTTTGCCTGAAGTATGATGAACAATATTTGGCTGTGATCAGTTTTATGACAAATGGCTTATGGTTTATATATGCTTTTCCTTTGCTCGTTTTGTCCTTGTTGAATGTTTGCACATTGTGAATGATCCTTTTCTGAAGTCCCTTTTCAAAAAAAACTTTCCCCTTGATTACTCAAAATTGGTCGACTAAGTTTGATTATGCAGCTACAGCAGTTTCGTAGCGCGCTACGAAACTGCTGTACAATTTCAAAACACAGCTTACTTGCCAAATTTATTGTCTTGAGCCTCTTTATATTTCTGGTTCCAGCTCTCAGCTTTGATTGACTCTGTTGAACAAAGTAGCTTCGCCTTGTTCTCATACATTACATCAACTAATGTGACAAAAATATATGCTGATGTCCTGTTGTATGCTCCAAAAATAGGTACGCCTTCCAATACAAGAGTATGGAAATGCTTGAAAAGCCCAAAATAATATGTTGCACCCAAAGGTTTCTCACATAGATCTTCAAATTGGAAATAAGTACAATCATTGGCTCCAAAAGGAATCTGTAATGTCCATCCCATGACAACTTCAACAGTTGTTGGAGTGGCCATATATCTACTTATCAATTCTTGAAATTTTTCTTTGAGAAAATGAGAAGAATCTTTGCCACAAAAATACAATCCTTTCTGAGCTGAAGTGAGCTTTCAATAGTCAGTGGAAGATCCAATCTCATGAACAACACATCGCTCCTTCAAAAGTGAGATGAAAGGCAAGAATAGATTCCTCTGAAGACTACCTTCGTATAAATTATCAAGATCTCTGTTGGAAGTGGAAACCAAGATAATTCTTTTGTTAAATAAATGTCTAAACATCCGATTCAGGATCAATGCATCTACCACATCTGTTACTATGAACTCATCAATGCACAACATAATTGCTTCACTTGAAATATCATTAGCAACAGCATCCAAAGGATTACTTAGACCTTTTTGCTTTTAAAGAAGGCTATGTATATCCAACATAAAATCATGGAAGTGAATTCTGGTTAGATGGCGAGCCTCTATAGACCACATTGGCTCACTGAGACCCTAAACAGTAGCTGATGGGTTGAACACAATCTCTGCTCCATTAAGTCCAAATGCTAACCAGTTTAGAGGGTGATGTCTTCCATAGAATGTTGATCCCAACCTTCCCATAGCAAGTCTCAAACACGGGATGTCCTGTGTTTCCTTCCATATAGTAAGTTCTCTGATTAAAATCACCAACCCTTGGAATGTGGTTCTTACGGTGTTTACCAATAATGTTACCATGATTCTCTATGACTATTGCAGTGTTCCAGAGAACTTAACCGTGATTCATATCTCTCTCTAAAATAGGACTGATAATCACCATGTTATACTTCTGTGTCATATCCTTTAGAAATTGAGTTGATTCTCCATCCACACTTTCTGCAAATTCACACCACCTCTTTTCTCGTGTAAAAAAAGCAAATGGCATCGTTCAGGCCTCCTGTAGACAGACAATATTTACATAAGCAACTCCAGTAGCTTTAATCATACATTTAACCTTCTGCATGATGGCTTTTCTCTGCTCTGAAAATGAAGCAGTTGTGGGAAGAACAATGGAATTTTTGAATAAGACCAATAAGAACAATGCGTGGAGCTCGCATCATCTTTGGCTCAGCATTGAAACGATATGCCTGCAAATCAAAAGATGATTCTTTGGATATAGCAAGTACTGTCTCTGGAAGAGACAAGGGTGACACTACTTTGCCACAATTTACACCTAAAAGCAACTGGCTGACTTCATTGTAGAGTAACAACGGGAGATTTGATTGAAGAATATCGTGCAGAGAATTATATCCCATAAGGGATCCCTTGGGAGAGGGTGAAAACCCCTTTGATTCAATGGCTTCTGATGCTGCCGCTTCAGTAGAGGATCCATTGGTGGTGGCATTGCATACTGCTGCATCTTCCATGTTTCCCAAGATCAACACCCATGGTAGTTGTTGCATCAATTGCCATATCCGCGATGAGGTCTCCAAATTGACCAATAAATTTTGTGCCAATACAACTCTTAACCATTTTCAACATTGTAGGGTGGTCATTTACATCAATGGGAATAGCAATCTTGCCAAGAACAACAATAGCATCCTCAAGAGCTTTATTGTAAGCTTTGCAAATTACAGTAGGGTGATAAGCCTTGTCAATGAAGGCTTCAGCTACATGCAGCATCTCACCAGCTAGCACAATCACAGATGTTGTGCGATCACCTACTTCCTCATCCTGAGTGCGACTTAATTCAATCATCGACTTTGCAGCTAGATGTGCCAAATCAAACTCCCGTAAGATAGCATTACCATCATTTGTAACCACGATGCCTCCTCCTGCATCAAGTAGCATCTTCATCATAGAATAGGGACCTAATGTGGTTCGAATAATATCTGCAACAGCCTTTGATGCTTGAATATTTGCATGGTGCACCCTATTTCCAGTCTCCCACTTTATAACATCATTCAAAACGAGAACAGGAGCATGCATGGCTGCAAGTGAAGGCGGCTATCAGTCTGTCAAGGGAACAAATGCTAGACTGGACAAAAACCACTGAATCACAGCTGAATTCGACAGGGAAAGTGTATAAGCTGACAACTGTTGATGTAAACATAGCGAATTTTGATAAATTTGACAGCTGGATGAGATTGGCTATGGATCAGCATGAATCCCCAATTTCGTAGCGCAGTCAGTGCAAAATCGGTGTTTTGCGCTACGAAATCACCTAGACCGGGTTTCTGCGCTACGAAATCACCTAGACAGTTTCGTAGCGCATATGAACTTTGAAATGAGTTTCGACATATGATATTTATGTGAGATATGAGACCAATGATATACTAAAACAGAGAATTGACGCCATTTGACATACTAACAAGACTCTAAAACAAGATGAAAAGACTAGACCCAAAACTGACACCAACCCTTTGACAAATTTAAAAAAATTGATGTTTAGAATTTAAAATATTTTTTCTTGAGTGATAACAGTTTGATACATGACTTTTTAGTTTCTTCGCAATGGTTGTGGTGATAGCATTGATGTTGAAAAATTGATCTACAATGGTGTGAGGGTGAACTAATGATGCATTAAACTAAATAGGAATGCTAGTGTTTGTTTTGATGATCCATTAAATTACTAGCTCTTTGGGCATGTAAATATTCTTCTTCACATATAATTTATACAAGGATGTCAAAAAATATCTCATTCTTTTTTAGAGATGCACAATATATTTCCTTCACTACGAGGGTATGCATTAGTCATTGGATCATTTTAGAGATTTCATGTACTTTGGAGTGCATAAGATTCAACATTTTCACCTTTCAACTTTGTCTTTCTTTACTTCTTACACCTTGGGATGAAAGAATCTATCAAGTGTGTAATACTAAGAGGGTTGAATATGAAAATCACTTTCTCTTGGATTTCCCAATTCTTACTCCATCATTTCCATTTCTGAAACATCTTCCACACTACCAACCTTCTTGACTTGTTTAGTCAACAAAACAATAGTGATCTAGAAACGTTTCTCTACCTCTTCTTCGATCATAAAAATAAAATATTATAAAGTCTCAATTAATCGCTTTCTTTCTTAAGGTCCAATAGACCCCATTGGTCTCAATGGACGCTAATCCTCATCATGGTTGGTAGATGATGCTTGAAGTTGATGTGTCATTTGCAAAACATAAGGATAAACAATGGAGTTATTTTATAGCATGAAGGACTTAACCTTAAGTTATTATTATTTGGACCAGTAACTTTCTTATTGAACTATCTTAAAAATCTGATGGTGTGATTGTTGTTGCAATGACAATATGAGTAGTACGTGCATTAGCAAGTCCATAGGGGTTGAAATATGTGACCACATGAATACATGCTTCTAGTAATTAACTAGATATAATAGTTGTAATCATGATAGGAAACAAACTTATACAAATCACATTCTTGAACTTTAAAAAGTAAAGAAGATAATGATCCCTTGGCTGCAAAATATGTGTATAATTTCATCTAGGTACTTGAAGGAATAACTAGCAACAATATACCCCACGTTCTACAATCAAACTATGTTGCTATCCTCTTTTGGAATTGATTTGGTTACTATTGGATACCAACTACCTAGTGGTTCATATAAAGTGGACCCTTAACTATCCACTATTATCCAATGGCCCTTATTCAAAGAGGATGGTTGCATACAACAATTAACTAACTCCTAGGTAGCCTAAAGTAGGGAGGTTAGGGTAGGACCTTGAGATTACTCCCCCCTCCTTCAAAAGTAACATTGTCCTCAAGGCCGAAGATGAGAAAATTGGTGTAAGATTATGATTAGTTCCCATATGTCACCTTTTGGTGGTATGCATTTCCATTGGATCAATAATTCATTGATCATGTACTATCACAATTGACAGTCTTTGGTATCCAATGCTTTTTTTAGTTGAAGCCATAAGTTTAGTATGTAGGAATGCAAACTAGTTCCTATTTCTGTAAGTGTAATGTTATCTCCAAATCAATGTCCCAAGACACAGAAAGAGGAAGAAGACATTGGATATGACCCATTGCACATACAAATTTGGTTATACTAACAAATTATTAAAATCATTATTAATATCCTCAATAGCATAAATGTTAAACTTCATTATTAACTTGCTATTAAATTTAACAACAATCTTCAAAAAAAAATTCATTTTCAAAAAAATTCATTTTAACTAACACTTTGTATGTGTTCCTTTTCTCACATAGCTAATAAAAATGCCATAATTGTGACATCTGAGATGATAATAATAAAATGTGAAGCCCAAATTAATCTCGAAAGCTACCATAATCCACTCAAACAAATATGACACTTATAAATCTCAACTTCTAACTAAAAACATATCTTGGTATGTGCTTGGACATTACGATTTCTTCAACTTTTCACTACCATGACATGGTACTTCAAGACTTATGATGACTTCAATCTTCCCACCCTTCAATGAATTACCCCACCAAAAAGAAAACCGACCTTCCTTGCAAAATCTCTTTTGATGTAAATATTGTTGGTCATGGGTCATTCCACTACATGGTTGTGAAAGGTGCTTGGAGAGTGATCGCTCCAAACTCTTCACGCTTTAATGATTCGCCTACCATAATGAAAAGCTTGCCTTTAAATCATACCTTTCCACACTTGTGTTGGCCATTGGTCATTTCACTACCATGTTGTTTGTGAACGGTACTTGGAATTTAAGGTGTCTCCAATCTCAAGGAAATAACGCAGATATTAAATACTACACGGGATTAATCTAAAAAAATATCATCATGATTCAGATACTTCAAACTTTTAAAGTTTAATGGACTCTGGGAAGATTGTTGACTGCGTTTGAGTTGGGACGACGGGCTTTTTCAATCCTCTTACACTCCAATAATCCTTTCACTCACTCTCATTGTTACTGGTGATTCCTTTTCCACACCACTCCCGTCCGTCCGTTCGCTTGGGCGGATTCTTCTCCTCACTAGCTGTCCAATTCTGGGGGGTTTTGGATGCCCTTGCTTTGCTTTATTTGCTTCCTTTTAGTGCACGAGTCATGGAGAATAATGTATTGAGTTGTCAGAGTGGCGAAAGAGGCCAATTGGGTTGTGGGGGTATTTGGAGCTGGCTGGATCCTGTCTAAGTCGTGTTCGATTCCATATGTTTTATACCCATAGGCTGGGCTTGGAGCTTTTGATCCCAAAACCTTGACTGGTTCTTCTCCTTTCCATATTCTACCCAACACACCGATCTTCACAGCATTGGAGGTCGAGGGTTCCATCCTTCTCCTCCGTTCAATCATGGGGTTCTTCGTCATTAACAGGCTGCTTCTGTGCTCCGCGGTTTTGGTAACCTGCGTAAAGAACGCCATCTCGTGGGTTCTCCCATCCGTTGGGTTGGCCACGCTTCTGGAAGCCGAGACACGGTATTCTTTTTCAATTTCTGAGATCATTCCATCTGAACAGGTGGATATGATCAGAGAATGGCTGCCCATTACCACATTCGGTGAGTTTGCGCAAAGATTTCATGGGGTAATTGAAGAGGAGGATGTTGTGTGTGCTGTGAGTTTGAATAGGTTGGGGGAAGAGGATGAGATGAGAGAATTGTGTAATTGCTGTCATGTATTTCACAAGAATTGTTTGGAGAAGTGGCTCCATCAACGTCAGAGGACCTGCCCTCTCTGCAGATGCTGTCTCCTTTCAGAACCGAAAAGGAACGTACGGATATGGCGCAGCCTCAAAATCAGCAGTCATGGCTTCTGGACAGCATCTCCTTTCTATTTGCGCAAGATTTAGCGTTCTATCCCTAATGATATAAGAAAGAGCGTGCCCACTTAGCTCGGGCAATGAACTCGGTTGACACACGAAGGTGTGGCATGTTGTAAAATTGGCTAAGTATGAAACTTGGTGTTTCCCGTTAAACTTGTAAAGCCTTGTAAATATTGTAAAGTTGAATAATATATTGTCTTCGGGCAGAGTCATTGTTTAGGGAGTTGCCCTTTCCTTTATATTGTGCAATTGTGTTCTTCATGTATAATTGTTGATGATAATGAATGTGTATGGGTGTTCATTGGTATAAAGGAAACATTAATAATTACTTGGTTGAGAAACACAAACTAAGTAGAACAAGTGGTTAGAAACATTCCATGAACATAAGTATTGGTGAAAAGAAAGTGTTCGGCGATGCCGCACCTCACCAAGTACGGTTGAAAGACTACCGTAGACTTGGGGGCCGTGACAGTTGGTATCAGAGCTCAGTGAAGAGCTTATCAGAGTCAGTTTGAAGACTTGAAGGAGGCTTGCAGGAAACTGAAGGTGATATGCACTTGACAGTTGGTGACAATACCTATTTCCACTGATACTTATAGGTACTTGTAGGTGAAGGACGCTGGTTTCACATACAAGGGGAACAAGGGCTGGTTCAGGTTGCAGAGAACTTAGTGAAGCTGGTGGATGGTCTATACTAGATCATAAAGGAGGACGTTGTTAGCAATGGCAGGTGAATCTCAGGTTGGAGAATCTAGCCGGATTGCGATGGATGCTTTCCTTGAAAAGTGTTGGAAAGAATGGAGGACTTGGAATCTTACTGGACTGTGAAGATGAACTTGGTCATGAAGGATCAAGAGGCAAGTTTGAAGATGAGGCAAGAATTCGATGAACTCCGAACTCGACACGAGTACACTGATCTTATGTGTACACAATTTGAAGTAAAGGTCAAGAAGATTGAAGAGGCAAGGGATCAAGGTTTCGCAGAGATCTTAAACTTGCAGAAATCTCTTGATGAAGCCAGAGATGAGATCATGGTGTTGAAGAAGGTCGTGAGGCATAACTCAGGTGGAGGAGTGCCTCATGTGAAAGTCAAGCAACCAGAATCTTATGATGGTACAAGAAGTGCGAAAACTCTTGGCAACTTTCTCTGGGATATGGAACAATACTTAGAACGCTTGGGTCTATTTGATGATGAGACAAAGGTAAAAGTAGCTGCTCAATTCTTGACAAAGGATGCTAAGATGTGGTGGCGAAGGAGGATGGATTAGATTGCCAATGGCAGTGCTGATGACATAACTTCGTGGGATGACATGAAGAAGGCTTTGCAGGCCCACTTTAGTCCTTAGGATGAAACATGGGAAGCAAGGATGGAGATTAAGTTTATTAAGTAGACAGGGAACCTACAGACATATCAACAGGAGTTTGGAAGTGCGATTCTGGAACTTCTTGACATGGCGGAGAGGGACAAAGTGTTCAACTTCATTATTGGTTTGAAGCCTTGGGCACACAATGAAGTGAAGAGGCAGAAGATTAAGACACTTGAGGAAGCTTTTGCTGCTGTGGATCGATTGGTGGAGCATTATGATGAGACTTCTGATGAGAGGAAAAAGAAGTCCGATAAGCCGAAAGAGAAGAAGAAGGATGATGCTTCGAACTCTGATGATAAGCTGAAGACAAAGAAAGCCTTAAGTGTTGGATATGTGCTGAACCACATATGGTGAAGAATTGTCCTTCAAGACTGAAAGTGGCCGCTATTGCACAGTCTAATACGAAGAATGAAGAAGTTTTTGTGGGGATGATGCAGATTCTTGGAGTCGTTGCTGCTACAGAGGTGGTCTCTCGTAGAGATCCTGAGAGGAATAGTTTGGAGTATGTTCGGATGAAGATTGGGAGAGCTGATATACTCACTATGGTGGATAGTGGGGCTACTCACAACTTCATGAGTGAAGATACTGCGAGAAGGATTGCGCTGAAATTTGTACCGGTGAAGGCACAAATGAAGACAGTGAATTCTCCCCCTGATTGTGTTCTGGTGTAGCTGAAAGAGTGGACACAACACTAGGTGAGTGGACCGAGAAAGTGAACTTCCCTATAATGCGGATTGATGACTATGAAGTTGTACTAGGGATGGAATTCTTGAAACAATTTGATGCTATGATTGTTCCACATTTGAAGAAGCTGTACATTTACGATGGAAGGGAAGATGTACCCATTGGTGTTCCAACCATTGGTGTGACAAGGCCTGATTGTAAACTAGCAGTGATGCAGATGGAGGATGAGAAGCCATGGAAGACATGAGTAAGCAGTTGTCTACTGTTGAGGCAAAGCTTACCGAGTAGTCATTGGTTATCAGAACACTATCCGATAGTATCTTAGATTTGTCAAGAAGGCTAGAGGTGGTTGAGGATGATGATGATGATGAGGAGGTTTATGTGACGCTGAATGTCTGAGAGGAGGATTGGGTTGCATATCTACAGAGGATGGAGATAGAGAATCCTAAAAGATGGATTGAGCTTATTAGTGAGGGTGAGCCTCCAGGCTCTACTCCCTCTACATCTTCTTAGATGACATAGAAGATGGGGCTCATTATTAGCTTCTCATGACAGTGAGTCCTTAAAACAGGTTGAACAGGTATCACAGATGGCGCAGGAATGGTTCGGCATTAGCATCATGACATGTTGCAGATGGGATGGAGTTTCCATGGACCTGAGCATGGGAGAGATTCTTGGTGAGTCCAGGATGTGGCAGAATCCGAGAAAGACTGGTGAAGGCATAAGGATGGACATTCTTATGATTTGAGCGTGACAGTTAGAATGATCAGCTGACTAGTTCAAGGCATGAGGGCTAGCAATGTACCAAAAATATGTTGACATCAGGAGGTAGGAAGGATGACAGTTCACAGGATGGGATGACACATGATGGAGATGGTGGTTCTACATATGTTGTAGGGATGTTTGCAGTACGTGGAGGAGTTGATATCATGGACCAAGGATGAGACAGTTGTTGATGATGATTTTGGTGGATGGCTACAAAGGGGATGTTGTCAAAGATGACAACAACTTCAGGGCGAGGAGGATATAAGGACCCGCGGTTCTTGGCACAACCACCGTAAAGTGCGACGACTTGTTTGGTGAACGTGCGAGTTGGAAACATGAAGTGTGAAGCTTCCATGCCCGAAATGTGCGAAGGACATATGTTATAATTCACATTAGAGGATGGAGCGATGGTTTATATAGTGTGGGGAGCATGTAAACACACCCACGACTCACTTACATGATTGTGGCGACTTGAATGATATGTTGTTGGCCGACCAACAATGGAGGGTAAGTTGTGATGTGTAAGTGGGCGTTTGGCAAGTCGGCCTGGGAAGCTCGACTTGCCTAACCAACGATATAAGTAAAGGCAAGTGTTGAAGCGATGAGGCATCATTCGAACGCACTCATCTACGCATACAAGGAGAAGTGCGAAGTAGAAGGTGAAGTCGCAGCAAGGGAGGCACAACTCGTATGCGCCCATCCTTGGGCAAGGCCCCACGGTGACATCACACGAAGTTGTATTGGGTAAAGACGCGGGTAGGAGGTCGCCCGCCGTTCAGGTGAAGGCGCGGGTGGTGACTTGGGTGAGGTCGCCCGCGCGGCGTGTAGAAGGAAAAGCGGGTGTCTCGGGTGACTCGGGTAGGTCACCCGCCCGTTGTGCAAGAAGAAATGAAGTTCGATTGAGGAGTGGTTGACAGCTTGTGTGAGGGCATGCCTGCCTAACTCGGGCAATGAACTCGGTTGATACACGAAGGGATAGCATGTTGTAAAATTCACTAAGTATGAAACTTGGTGTTTCCCAAGTATACTTATAAAGCCTTGTAAACATTGTAAAGTTGAATAATATATTGTATTCGGGCAGACTCATTGTTCAGGGAGTTGCCCCTCCCTTTATACTGTGCAATTGTGTTCTTCATGTATAATTGCTGATGATAATGAATGTGTATTGGTGTTCATTGGTATAAAGGAAACATTAATAATTACTTGGTTGAGAAACACAAACTAAGTAGGACAAGTGGTTAGGTGTAGTCCATGAACATAAGTATTGGTGAAAATAAAGTGTTCGGTGGTGCCACACCTCGCCAAGTACAGTTGAAAGACTACCGTAGGCTTGGGGGCCGTGACATGGTGCGTGGTGGTGGCATTGGTCTGCGGGTGTGGGAATGGATTACGTGGAATGGATTGCGTTGATTTGAATGCACCATCCCATGGTAATGCTGCGAGGAACACAATGATTCACAATAAATTTGAGAAATACTTTGCGTGAATTTCACCATGATTTGATATTGATATTTTGTAAGTGAAGTATGAATATTTTTTAAAATTATCTTTTAATTTTAAATTAATAAGAATATTGAAAATTGGATTAGAATTGTATTTTAATTGAAATACAGATTTTTTACACTATAATCTTTTAACTATTGAATAGAAGTTTTCTCTAAGATTAAACAACCACATAAGTTTAAAGTGGCTATATTAAGTTTCCACACTGAAATCAACATGGTTGTTGTTTAGCATATTATCAAAGTTGTTTAACATATTATCAAAGATTGCTTTTAATGTTTTGTTTGGTTCTACATGTTTTTGGCCCTCTTGAGTTATCATATTGTATAATTTATTTTATATTTGTGTTAATCAATATAAATGTTGTTAGATATATTATCAAAGTTGGTTAACATACTATTAAAGATTGCTTTTAATGATTTGTTTAGTTATACATGTTTTGGCACATGTTTAACTATCATATTTTCTAATTTATTTTATACTTGTTATAATTGTTGGTGAGAAATACACAAATAAGCTAAGTGGTTTAGGGTTGGATATGATTCGCACATTGATGACCTTTTGCTATGTTCTTTTGGTCATGATTTTATATTATGAAAGGAAGGAGCCACACTTAAAATGATCTTTTGGAGTGCGAAATATGATTTTGTGGTGCCTTCATTTTAGTGGAATGTAGTAACGAGTGAATTTCTCTTTAAATGTATTTTTTTTAAGCTTATATTGATCCATGCACAATATTTAATCGACATATATATTTCTTTTCAATTTCCATTGTTATATTTCAACATAATTCTCTACGAGTTAAATAATTTGCTATCAAGTTTGTCTAAGTATGACTTTCTATATCCATAATCTCAAATTATGTTGCTCTGTAAAAATATTTTATTTTAACCATCACATTTTTAGAATTGTTTAACAAACAACATTTGATTTCCTTCCAAATGGTTGTGGTGTTAGCATTGATTTAGAAGAATTGATCTAGCATACTGTCACATGAATTAATATTGTATCAAACTATATATGAATCCTAGTATTTGATTTGATGACCCATTAGATTACTAATTCATTGGACATGGGAATATCCTTCTTCACATCTAATTCATACAATGATGTCAAAAAATATCTCACTGTTTTCAAAGATACACAATTTATTTCCATCACGACAAGGGTATGGATTAGTCAATGGATAATTTCATGGATTTCATACACTTTGGAATGCATAAGATTCAACATTTTCATCATTATACTTTGTCTTACTTTACTTCTAAAATGAGTGGTAGAGGACCCATAATATGCAAAACATAAGGATAAACCATGGAGTTCATTTATAGCATGAAAGATCTAACCCTAAGTCAATATTATCTAGGAAAATAACTTTCCTAACGAGCTATCTTAAAATTTTGGTGGTGCAACTGTTGTTGTAATGACTATATGAGTAGTATTTTCATTCTCAATTCCCTAGGGATTGTAACATATGACCACATGGATACACACTTCTAGTAATCGACTAGATTGATTAGTCATAGTCACGATAGGCACCTAACTAGTACAACTCATATTTTGGAAAAAATATCATGATCCCTTGGTCCACAAAATATGCATATCTTTTCATATAGGCAATTTAAAGAAATAACTAGTGGGAGTGTCCCACATTTCACATTCAAAATATCTCACTATCCTCTTTTGGCATTGATTTGATTATGCTTACACCATGCAGATGTTGTGCTAGTTTAGAGGTACAACATTATGATATCCTAATTCAAAGCATTGTCCAAGTGGTTGAGGTTGAAGTAACATACTTCAATAAAGAGGAGGAATATTATAATTGAAGTAAGTTGTGGTGTAGGAAAAATAATTATAGGGATAGGTTGTATCTAAAGTGACTGAAGTGAAACTGAAAGGCTAAGGGCGAGTTCTTTGTAAATACTAAGTGTACTTATGTCACAACTAAAACATGACCATGATGTTGATTATGACACTAGGTATTATGTATGAAACAAAATTACTGGGGATTTTGGGACCATGTATATCTGTATTGGAATAGAGATAAGATCTACAAAATAGTTGTAGTGGCTTCCAGAGAGTGAATTAGCTAACTTACTACTGTGATTGCTAAAGTTGTTGCTTGATACTAGAGGATGGTTCATGTGGTAACAGCAATAGCCTTTGGTTCACCATCGTAATACTATGTGATAAGATTGAATATCCATTGATAAGTTTGAAATTCCAAAGCATTAATGGTAGGTAGAATCTCAAGTGAAAAAGAATAGAGCATAAATTGTATATGTTGATCTTTTGAAATTTTCGTACCAGATATATTAAATCAAACTTTACAAGTGATTTACATTGTTTCCAACTAGTAAGTGTGAGGTATGGATGTTGATGGTTGGTTGCACCATATCATTCTATTATTATAAGAATTTGTCCTTAACTTCTTCAAATGGGGGTGTTATATAACCAGGTTATTAGATAGACAAAGGAGCTCAAAATTCTAAGAGTAGTCGATGTCTCTAGTGACCAAAGACATCATTACAAGATTTAAGCACAAGTGAGAATATCTATTGAATTAGAACTTCCTATTTAACAACATCTTTGATTTATCCATCTTACTCCTATTTTTTTTTTTAATATGTACATAAGCATCACAACCAAATATCGTGAGATGTTTAAGAGATGGTTTCTTAGTAATACAAACCTTGTGTGGAGCCCTGCCATCAAATGTGATTAGGGTGATGTATTTACCAGGTAACATGTAATACCCACTACCTGTACCCAAAATTCATGTCCTAACCTGACACCATTGAGCATGCTCGTCATTTTTTCCATTAGTGTAATTTTCATCCGTTTAACAACTCCATTATGTTGACGTGTGTATGGAGTAGTCTTTGGCCTTGCTATATCACACTTCATACAAAATTCCTTGAATTCATTCCTGTATAATTATCCAAAATTATCCATCCTCAACACTTAACTTTTTTCTTTATTGTTTTCCATGATTGCCTTAAACTCTTTGAATTTGTCAAAGACTCTAGATTTCTTCCCAAAGAGATAACTACATGTATTCCTTGAGATTTCATCTATTAATTAGACATAATACATAGATTTATCAAATGGCCATAGTGTTAGGTCTCATGATGACCTTGTAAATATTTTGTTATACTTATAATTAGAGACGAGGATTGATCAATTGGTGTGATTAACTACGTGCCTAAAAATGAATTCCATTATCTCAATTGTAAGTGAACAAACAATTGGTTTATAAAGAATATAGTTTTTATTATCCATTGAATGTCTAATACCTCTATATTGTAGCAAAGTCCACTTAGCATATGAGTTTGGAACTTTTTAGTGATGTCTTTCTTTCATGAATATCAAACTAGCTAATTAGTTATTATTCAAATTGCATGTGATTTTAATATCATGAATTTCTAACCAAAATATCTTATTGTTATATTTGACAACAAACCTTGAATGTTTTTCATTCTACCTCACACATATTTGTGTGCATGTTCCTCTTCTTACCCAACTAATAAAATTAACCAAAAACATAGATCACATAATAAGTTATGATAATCACACATATGTACATGCTACTATTTCTACATAGCTTAAAAAATTACCTAAAAAAACAAAACAAAAAATAGGTTATAATGGTTCCCTTCATTATTTAAGAAAATACCAATCTCAAATTAGTCCAAAAACAATAATTCTTTATTCAAACATTAATCTAACAAATATGATTCTTATAAATCTCCCCCAAACTATTTCCACTTCAATGGTTTTCCAACTAAAAGTAAAAGCCTTCCTTCCTTGGAAAATCATAACTTTTTATGTAAAATTAGGGTTGTTGGCCATTTGACCAATAATGGCCCCTAAAACCAATAACAACCATACAAAAAAATATATTAAATTAAAGGCTCCACAAATTTTCCCTTTCTGACGTGGTGCTACAGAATGTACATCGTTGGTTTGCTAAACATTCTACATAATAAACTTTATGTCATAAATAAAAATATTTTGACTTGACCATCGTTGGGACTCAAGCCAAGGTCTCGACCAATACAATACTAGTGTGCTACCAGTTATGTTATACATTATTCTTGCAATGATATGCCCCTTACATTATTATATCATTATCTCTGAGCAAGGATAAGGGCATATGCCCACCTTTTGAACCAATACATTACACCTTGTCCAATATAATATTTGGTTTGATGTGTTAAACCTCTATATTTTCTTTGCATGTTGACTTATACACCATATATAATGTGTTAATATTCCACATAGGGATAACCTAGAATATATCATGGCTCATATGGGTCACTCCTCATACAATTATCTATCTTATGTTTTGCACTAACCAAATATGCAATACATCATATGTGGATGTTCCATAGAATAATATCAAGGGTTGTCTCGGAATTAGTCGTGGCTTGATCCATCATTCTAGCCTTCAATTTTATGTTGCACCTCAACCACATGAGCCATAGATTGAGTCAATGCTTCAAACTAGAGTTACGATTCATATACACCTTGCAATCCAAATCAAGCCATTGAGGGGTGACACCATAGACATAAATAGAAAAACATTACTCATATTTCAACCATGAAAGAATCATGAGAAACTCTATTAATTGTTTTTCTAAGATTCAGCCTTCACTAATTAATAGAACTTGTGTTCGAGTTATGAAAGGTTTTTCTTTCCTCATCTTGCCATTCGAACAAATGACTGAGTGTGTATTTGTATTTTTTTTTTGTAGTCTTGGTGTTATGGGGGGTTGACCATAGGCCCATAAATCATTCCTAAAATTAGGGTGCAATAGATCTGACTCATATGTTCCATAGATTTCTTAGTTCTATGCCAATCCCATACAACCAATGGTTGGGCCTTATCATGTGTCCATACATTTTATTTAATAGTCAGCTCTAGGCTAGGTCCCATACAAATGGGAGACAACCCCTATCATGTGACCATATCTCTTCCTTGGGTTAACCACTTGGCTTTGTGTTGGATGTCATGTAACCAAGGTCTGAGCCCTATCATTTGACCATACTCCTTCTTTGGTTTAATTGCTTGGCCTTTCTACTTAAATTCAGTGCCTTGGTCTTATATGACCAAGCTCTATGATCGAGTACCTGGTCATTCACATGATCACGTCATCATGACATCATCATGCCACATGGTATCCCATGAGGGGTGCCATATTTCACCCATATCAACCTTCCTCCTAATCATAATGTGCTATTTGTCCCTACCAAATGGAAAATCCTGGTTATTCCAAGTCACCTCGCTGACATCCGTATATGATGTGTCACACCATGTGTACAAGCAACCAATAATATTTTGTGACATATCTAGGATTCCATATGATCACATCATACCAATCAACATGTGCTAAGTGTCATTTTTCCAAATCACTATATTGGGCCACTTCAAGCTAGCCACGTGTTTTCCAAGTCACCAAAATGAGCCATTTTGAGCTCACGTGTGTCTATCACGTCACCATAATGAGCCACTCTAAGCTCGCCATGTGTATTCCAATTCACCATAATGAACCACTTTAAGATCGCCATATATCAGTCTAGTGGGGCCACTGTGCCTTGTTGGAAGTTGTTTAGTTGTCGTTCAAGTTGTCATATTATCGACCTTCCAGTATCTTCATTTGGTTGTCATAAATTCTTGATTTGTGAAAGATGTGTGAACCTTAACATAGTTAAATGTCATGCGTATTCCTTGAAAATGCACCATTAATATGATCAATGTACCATGGATGCACTCAAAAGGTGTGCACTCTCTAATACAGTAATATTTTGGGTTTTTCTCTGTAGTATTTTATCCCTTCATTAATTTTGAACTTCAAATGACCATAACTTCTCATTTGGGAGGATTTTTCAAAGTGGGATATATCGTTGGAAAGGTATCAATGAGACATATGAAACCATGTTGTTTATACAATCATTAGGGCATCAAAATCTTGTCAAAAACTCAATTAACTTCAAACTCCATTTAATCACTTGATGAGGGTACATAAGATATCCATTTTTAAAATTGCTTCCTTTGCCTTATGAGTGATACAACCATTGTCTTGGACATTCCCTTTCACATCCATGACATCTTGTTGTCATTAGTGAAAATAATAAGTGCAACAATATCCCCTTTTTACATTGATTCTCATTGATGTCAATCAAACTTGGATATGCACCAAAACTCCCCTAACATAATGTTGATAACTCCCCCTATCGGACTATGTAGATGCCTCTGTTTCCTTCCTCCTATTAGTGCTTGCATTTCTCTCCTTCCTTAAACATCTGTATCAATGTCTATAATTTCTCCCCCTTTTACATCAATGGAAAAAGTGTTGAGATTTTCTGTTTGGAGTAAGATAGGCAAAATCTCAGCTGATGACAACAATAGGAATCTGTTCCTATATTAGCTCCAGGTTGTTGGGAGATGATTAATGCCTCCTATATTTGATGTGAGTGAGTTAATGAGGTTGTTAGATTCTCTTTGCTATATAACAGACAACCATTCGGATGTTTGCTATGAGGGTGAGAGTTTTGTGAGGATTTGATTTTGTAATCTCCTGTTTTGATTAATAAAAAGCCGATGCCTATGTTGTGTGGACATAGCCTAGATTGGTTGGGTGAACCACGTTAAATTCATGTGTTTTATGTGCTTGATTTATTCTGCTGTGTGTTTATTTGATTAAGTTGTGCATCTAATCTCCAACAAGTGGTATCAAAGCAGTTGGAGGTGGAGGGCGTGCTCAAGGTGGAGCGCTGGCTGCGTTTTTGAGCTGGAGCGCTGAGAGTTCTGGTCCGCTGGTCGTATATGATTGCTGGGGTGTAAATTGCTGATCGTATATGATTGCTGGTCTGCTGTGAGTTCCTACGCAGAAAGGAAGCAACTCTTCCGGATGAATGCGCGCCGAGGAGAGCAGTGTATTGCTGCGTGAACAAGAACCTTTTTTTTGGCTGCTGCATGGAGTTTACATAGTTCTGCGTGGATATTATAGAGTTCTCGAAATCGCTGCGTGGAGTTTACATAGTTTTTCCGTGGAGGCGCCCTGTTGGGTTTGCAATGAGGTGCGTTGAATTATTATGCGGTACGTATATCTGCTGCTCGATGTGTTTAAAGGAATGCACGTAGAGATTACCATAAGCACGGGCCTGAGCCACATCAATTGGCAGCGGAGCGAGATTACCATACACACGGGCCTGATCCAGTATATTTGATGTTTGGTGAGTCGAACATTGTTTATTATTTTTCTGAGAAAGATCGATCCGCACGGAGTTGAGGCACATGATACATGCTGCCATGTTTTGTTGAATTCGTGTGAATTGTAAAGCGTACACTGAAACGGGAGCAGAGATTGTTGTTCGAGTGGGACTCTACAAGGAATGCACGCAGATGATTATGCGGTCTGTATATCTGCTGCTTGAAGTTTTATGAGCTGTGATATATATATACCTGGTGTGTATGTGTTTTATTTAATAAGTCAGAGGGTGTGATTGACAACGTCTCTTGGGCGCATGGGATTGGCGTAACTTCAAGGTTCATTTCCACGGAATATTGCACCACTTTGTTTTATGTATGCGGTGACAAAAGTACTCAACGTTTTTGCTTTGAAAATCAACATTTGATACTCAATTTTTTTGCAACTTGGTGGTAGTATGTAGTTGCATGAAACTTGTTTTTCCTTGAACGCATTATGATAAACTAGCACTTACTTTGGTGCGTAGTTTTGATGGTTGGTGTGTGGGTTGATCGCTGGCGCATGGTTGCATGAAAGGGATGTATTACTCTTGAGTTTGATACTCAGTTTAAACTGTAATTTTGCACAGAAATAAGTTAGTTTTTTTTTTTGTGTGTAAAAGCAAAGGCAGAAAGGCATAGGCAGTTGTTTTTTAATTGTTGGTTAGTTTTGGAGATTATTGTGTTTTTTGCTGATACAAAATGGCGAAAACTCAAAGTGCCCAGTTTGAAATTGAGAAGTTTAATGGCAAGAATAATTTTG
>APFE030275984.1:0-15876 GCA_000404065.3 Pinus taeda | reverse complement strand
GCTGGTGTTTGGCTTCTCTTGGCTTGCAGAAAAGATAAAATAATAATAACAGGGCATCAGGCTAATTGTTGTCAGGGTGGAGATTGTTGAGATTTTCTGTTTGGAGTAAGATAGGCAAAATCTCCGTTGATGATAACAATAGGAATCTGTTCCTATATTAGCTCCAGGTTGTTGGGAGATGATTAATGCCTCCTATATTTGATGTGAGTGAGTTAATGAGGTTGTTAGATTCTCTTTGCTATATAACAGGCAACCATTCGGATGTTTGCTATGAGGGTGAGAGTTTTGTGAGGATTTCATTTTGTAATCTCCTGTTTTGATTAATAAAAAGCCGATGCCTATGTTGTGTGGACGTAGCCTAGATTGGTTGGGTGAACCACGTTAAATTCATGTGTTTTATGTGCTTGATTTATTCTGCTGTGTGTTTATTTGATTAAGCTGTGCATCTTATCTCCAACAAAAAGGTCATGAATGTCTGCCATATTCATGTGCAAACATGATCCTATGGTCGACCCCTTTATTCCATAATGTCTGCATCTTCTAAATATCTGCCAGAACTCCAGAAATTGATCATGTATGAAATAAGGTCTTTATAAGTATGTTGCTAAAGCTCATTTTTCCTATTCTTGTATGATTCTATGGAACTAATATAGCCATGTTTCCTTCTTTCTACCATATATTCATGTTACCATTCGAATAAAGTAACCCCATGAGATCATGCACCTTTCTAGAGCCCTGGTCTAAGTCTCCTGCTACACTTTCAAAGTCTCCCCTTGAGACCATGCTACCAATTCTTGTGTAAGTCAACTCTTTATGTTGTTATACATATTCCTCCTATTATAAGTTAGAGGGTAGCCTTTTGTAACCTTTTGTAATGCTAGTGAGATAACTCTTCTAGTGAGGAAGAGACCACTCTCATATTTAACTTTCCCTTGGCAAAGGTTTGGTAAAGATATCAACAATTTGTTCCTTAGTTGAAATATATTGTAGTCTAACTAAATACTCCATGACTTGTTCTTGTTCTCACAAGGAATGATATTTGATTAGGATGTGATTTATTTTTGAGTGCATGATAGGATTTTTTGAGATATTAATTCCACTACTATTATTGTACATGATAGCAACAAGTTGATCATCATGTTCCTTAATATCCTTCAAGCTTCCTCCACCATAGAAATTGAGTATAGATGTAGTTGCAGCAATACACTCTACTTCAATAGTGAATATATAGATAGAAGGCTAATTTTTATTGAGCCAAGAGACCAAACATTTCCTAAGAAATAATGCTCTTCCACTAGTACTTTTTGTAACCACCTCCTCCTACATTTACCCACTTTTACATGTTCTCCTGGGTAATCATGAGATGAGTGCTACTATGACATGACCTAGCCTCCAAGTTCCATTTACGAAAGTGGGGCTTATAAGTTGGAACACATACTATCACCCCTCAGAGACACTAGATCACTCAATAGCCTGACAACTATGTTTGGTTATCAATCCATGAGTTGGAACTGATTTTTACAAGATTTTTTGGGTGTGGAGCATGATTATTTAGAGGTCTTCATTCCATCTGTATGTATACCCCAAGAATTTTGTACACCCCTCCATGCCAAGGGGGTGTGGGGGGGACATGTCCCCCCCGTGGGGGTTCGCGGGGGCTGATCCCCCCCGACTGGGGGGTTCGGGGGCTAGCGGTCCCTCGGCAGGGGTTTCGGAGGTAGCACCCCTGAAGCTAAAACTAGAGGTAAAATTTTCTTGTAAAAGTATAGTAATTTCTAGTCAATCTGGGTCGTTCATTAGGCAGATGATCTGACGGTAGAACTTATTTTTAGTTTAGGGTTTTTTTCCCTAGAAGGCAACCCCTATCTTTGTATGAGGGCATTGTATTGAGGCTGTGTAATAGATGTGTATTCTTCGAGTGAGAAACAGAGAGGTGAAACTGTGACAGAAACCAGAGGGTATTACAATAGATCTGCTGTAGGTTGTGTCGCTTCATTTTTCTAGATAATAGAAAGGAAGGACTGGCTATTCAAGGTGGACGTAGCCCAAATTGGGTGAACCACATATATCTGTGTCTCTCTTGTTTTATGCGTTTTCTATGTTTTTATTTCTGAAATATTTTATGTGTTCCTTTGCTCTGTAATATATAATATTCTAACAACTGGTATCAGAGCCGAAGGTCTATTTGGCTGATAAACTCACAGTAAAGAAGGGTTCCTTGTTCAAGTGGGAGCAATGGCGGAAGATGGTAAGTTTAGGGTTGACAAAATTTAAAGGCCAAAACTTCTCGTTGTGGAAGATGCGGATGGAATATTATCTGTATGAGAAACATCTGTACCTACCATTGGGCAGAAAAACAAAGATGCCGACGGGTATGACAGATAAAGAATGGAACCTTCTCGATAGAAAGGCACTTGGAACAATACGGTTGTGCCTCGCAGCGTCGGTTGCCTTCAACATTTCGAAGGAAACAATGATAGAGGGTTTGATTAAGGCGTTGGCGAAACTATATGAAAAACCCTCGGCCTCAAACAAGGTATTTCTTATGAAATGGTTATTTAATATGAAGATGTCAGAAGGTGGATCTGTTGCAGACCATTTAAATGATTTTAATACTATTACAAGTTATTTAAGTTCTGTAGGGGTAAATTTTGATGATGAAGTTAGAGCTCTGTTATTCTTGTGCTCATTGCCAGAAAGCTAGAATGGTTTAGTAATGGCCATTAGTAACTCTGTTTCTGTATCTAGTACTTTAAAGTTTGATGATGTTGTCGGTGCTATCCTTAGCGAGGAAATGTGATGGAAATGCTCCGGTGAGACATCAGGTAATGCTTTGAGTGCAAAGTCTAGGGGAAGAAAAATGGAAAGAGGAAAGAGCTCAGGATATCACAGTAAATCAAAGAAAGGCAGATCCAAGTCCAAATTGAGGATAGTGTGCTGGAAATGCGGAAAGAAAGGACACTTAAAGAAAGACTGTAGATCTCAGAAGGGAAAAGAAGGAGATGCACAACAAGAAAACAATCATGAAGCAAATGTGACAAGTGAGGTGTTACAAGATGCTTTGATTCTTTCTTTCGAAAATATCACTGATTCCTGGGTGGTAGATTTAGGGGCCTCATTCCATGCCACACCTGATAAGAAATACTTTCATGACTATGTTCAAGGAGATTTTGGACAAGTTCGTTTGGGTGATGATAAACCCTGTAAAATTGTTGGAATGGGTAAGGTTCTTGTAAAATAGCAGAATGGAAACCAATGGCTACTAAACGAGGTAATGCATGTTCCAGATCTAAAGAAAAAACTGATTTCAACAGGGCAGTTAGGTGGCGAAGGTTGTGTGACAACTTTCACACATAAAGCTTGGAAGGTCACCAAAGGAGCCCTGGTAATAGCAAAAGGCGAAAAGGTTGGTACATTGTATTTATGCAATGGTATTTCTAACTCTGTTAATGCTTTAACTTCCAAAGGAGCAGATGCAGCATTATGGCATCATAGGCTCGACACATGAGTGAGAAGGGGATGAAGATTCTTCACTCAAGGAATTTGTTGCCAGGTTTGAAGAATGTTGATTTGGACTTCTGTGAGAATTGCGTTTATGGAAAACAGAAGAGAGTCAGATTTCTCAGAGTTGGGAAAGAAAAGAAGAGCGAAAAATTAGAGCTTGTGCATACAGATGTATGGGGACCTGCTCAGGTATCATCTCTTGGTGGCTCTCGTTATTATGTTACTTTTATTGATGATGCAACTAGAAAAACTTGGATTTATTGTATTAAGAATAAATCTGATGTATTTGATACTTTCAAGAAATGGAAAGCTTTGGTTGAGATTGAGAAGGAAAGAAATTGAAGTGTCTTAGATCAGACAATGGAGGTGAATATTGTAGCAAAGAGTTTGATAGGTATTGTTCAGAGCAGAGAATTCGCAGAGAGAAGACGATTCCAAGAACACCACAGGAAAATGGTGTGTCAGAAAGGATGAACAGAAAAATCATGGAGCGTGCAAGGTGCATGAGATTGCATGCAGGATTGCCTTTACAGTTTTGAGCAGATGTTGTAGATATCGTTGTTTATCTAATAAACAGAGGGCCTTCAAGTTCCTTGGATGGTGGTGTTCCAGAGGAATCATGGATAGGTAAAAAGGTAAATTACTCTTTTTTAAAGCCTTTTGGTTGTGAGGCCTTTGTCCATATTGATAAAGAAAATAGAACAAAGCTTGAGGAAAAGTCAAAGAAATGTACCTTTATTGGATATGGTGTTAATGATTTGGTTATCGCTTATATGATTATGAAAATCACAAAATCATTAGGAGCAGAGATGTAATATTCAATGAAAAGGTCTTGTATAAGTATCAGTTGCAAGAAAAGAAACAGGAAAAGAAAACAAGGAATACATAGTTCTTGATGAAAACACTGAAAAAGTAAAGGTGCCTGAAAATAATAATAATCAACAACCACAACAACAACAACCATCACAACTGCAACAGGCACCCCAAACACCTGAAAGCGGTGTTAGAAGATCTACCAGGATAAGTAGACCCCCTGAACGATACTCTCCTTCATTTTATTATTTATTGTTGACTGATTCCGGTGAACCCGAATGTTATGAAGAAGCAATGCAGGTTGAAAGCAGGAAGAAGTGGGAGGTAGCCATGGAAGAAGAGATGGACTCCTTAATGCATAACCAGACTTGGGATTTAGTCAGGTTGCCTGCAGGAAAAAACTACATTGAAGAATAAATGGGTTTACAGGTTGAAGGAAGAAGATGGAGAAAAATAGAGGTACAAAGCTAGACTTGTGGTGAAGGGGTTTGCACAGAAGAAAGGTATTGATTTTGATGAAATATTTTCTCCTGTTGTTAAAATAACTTCAATGAGAACTATTTTAAGTCTAATGGCAGTTGAAGATTTGCATCTTGAGCAGTTAGATGTAAAGACAGCCTTTCTCCATGGGGATTTGGAGGAAGAGATATATATGCAGCAGCCACAAGGATATGAAGTGAAAGGGAAGGAGAAACTTGTGTGCAGGTTGAAGAAGAGCTCGTATGGCTTAAAACAGGCTCCAAGGCAGTGGTATCTAAAATTTGACAAGTTTATGTCTGAACAAGGTTATACTAGATGTCACTCTGATCATTGTGTTTATCTGAAAAAGCAAAATGATGGCAGCTATATATATTGTTATTGTATGTATATGACATGCTTGTTGCAGGGTCTAACATGCAGGAAATAAATGTGCTCAAAAGAAAATTGGAAAATTCATTTGCAATGTTGGGAGCTGCAAAACAAATCCTTGGTATAAGAATAACTAGAGACAGGAAAAATCGTAAATTAACATTGTCTCAGAATGAGTACATACAAAAGGTGTTGAAAAGATTTAATATGCACAATGCAAAACCACTTAGTACACCTTTTTCTAGCCATTTAAAACTTAGTAAAGAAATGTGCCCAAAGACCCAAGAAGACATGGATTATATGTCTAAAGTTCCATATGCATCAGTAGTTGAAAGCTTAATGTATGCAATGGTTACACAAGGCCTAATATTGCACATGCAATGGGAGTTGTAAGCAGCTACATGAACAATCCAAGAAATGAACATTGGATGGCAGTGAAATGGATTCTCAGATATTTGAAAGGTACCACAAATCAAGCATTATGCTTTGGTGGTTCAAACATTTCTCTATAGGGATATGTTGATGCAGATATGACAGGTGACAGAGATAATAGGAGGAGAACTACAGGATATGTATTTACTATTGGTGGAACAACTGCCAATTGGGTTTCAAAAATCCAAAGTGTTGTTGCACCTTCAACAACAGAAGCAGAGTATGTTGCTGCTACAGAGGCTAGTAAAGAAATGATTTGGTTACAAAGGTTTATGGGTGAATTGGGTAAGGAGAATGATATGGGAACATTATACATTGATAGCCAAAGTGTCATTCATCTTGCAAAGAACTCAGCATTTCATTCCAGGACTAAACACATACAACTCAAGTACCATTTCATACGATCAGTGTTGGAAGATGGAGAGTTGAAGCTGGAAAAGATACACACTAGCCAGAATCCTGAAGATATGCTAACAAAAGTTGTAACCAGGGAGAAACTGAGAATATGCTCAGTTTCAATTGGTCTTCAAGGATGACGATGAAGATGAGAAATAGCCAGGTCCAAAGAGGAGTCATTGTCCAGCAAACGAAGCAATGGTGGAGTTGCTACAATCATTCCCCAAGTGGGAGATTGTTGAGTATGGAGCATGATTGTTTAGAGGTCTTTACTTCAGCCGGATGTATACCCCAAGAATTTTGTACACCCCTCCACGTGGGGGGGTGCGAAGGAGACTTGTCCCCCCCACGGGGGTTCCGGGGGGGCTGATCCCCCCTAGCTGGGGGGTCCGGGGTCCAACGGTCCCCCTGTAGGGGTTTCAGGGGCAGTGCCCCCGAAGCTAAAAACAAATGTAAAGTTCCCTTGTAAAAGTATAGTAGTTTCTAGTCAATCTAAGCCATTCATTAGGCATATGATCTAACGGTAGAACTTATGTTTAGTTTAGGGTTTTTTGCCCTAGAAGGCAACCCCTCTCTTTGTATGAGGGCAATGTATTTGAAGCTGTGTAATAGATGTGTATTCTCCGAGCGAGAAATAGAGAGGTGAGACTGTGAGAGAAAACAAAGGATATTACATCGGATCTACTGTAGGTTGTGTCTCTTCATTCTGCTAGATAATAGAAAGGAAGGACTGGTTGTTCGGGGTGGACGTAGCCCAAACTGGGTGAACCACGTATATATGTGTCTCTCTTGTTTTATGTGTTTTTTTGTGTTTATATTTTTGCAATATTATATGTGTTTCATTGCTCTGTAATATATAATTTTCTAACAACATGTCCTTATTGATTGAGGATTGCACTAGAAGAATAATCGTAGGCATCCATCTCCATCTCAAATTGTTGTTGCAGGTCTGGTAGAGTGATCATAAGTGTGAAGTAGAGGCAATGTTTCCAAACCTCGAATTGTTTTTGTTGTGACTCGAGCCAAGAGAACTTTATTTTAGCTCCACCATTAGTCTCTTGACTTAAGGGCCAAGTGATATGAGAGTACCCGAACATGAACCTTTAGTAGAAGTTTACAAGGCCCAAGAAGCTATGAATCTTTGTAAGAGTCATTAGGGTTGGCCAATCCTAAATGATTGGATCTTGGTTGTGTACACGTGCACCCCATGTTCATCCACTATATATCCAAAATATTGGATTCTTTGCACACCAAATGAAAATTTTTCCATATTGGCATACAACTTATGTTGTTGCAAGGTGCTCATGACCTGTTGAATGTGTCGCAAATGTTTGTCGAGGTTTTGTTGAAGATGAGGATTTCATCTGAATATGAAACCACAAAATAGTTTTTGAACCACTACGAGATATCATCCATCACCCTTATGAACATTGAGGGGATATTTTTCAAGCCAAAGGGCATGACCAACCACTCAAAAATCCCTTCTTTAGATTTCAAGGTTGTCTTCCATACATAAGTTTGTTCAATTGGAACTTGGTGGTAGCCTAACAGATCAATCTTACTAAATAACTTGGAAACCTTTAAGCTAATCAAGAAGATCATCAATCCATGGGATTAGATATCTATTCTTAACAGTTATTTTTTTCATGGATCTATAATCAATATAAATTATCCATGTCACATCCTTCTTCTACACCAACACAGTTGGACTCCCACAAGGTGAGGAGATCAGTGAAATTTGACCCTCTTGGATGAGCTCATGAATCAGACGTTTTAATTCCCCATTCACAAAGAGAGAGCATCTATATATCACTCCATTACAGAAAATAGCACCATGTACCAATTCAATCGAATGTCTAATATGGTAGTGCAAAGGCACCCCCACAAGTAGAGCGAAGATATCTATGTAA
Organism: Pinus taeda; assembly: GCA_000404065.3. Taxonomy (NCBI): domain Eukaryota; kingdom Viridiplantae; phylum Streptophyta; class Pinopsida; order Pinales; family Pinaceae; genus Pinus; species Pinus taeda. Next base: position 7,972 of record APFE030275984.1, on the reverse strand, counting down.
GTCTCTACAATATTGTTCACCATTTTTTTTTGTACAAAGAGGTCTCGTGTTGAGGCTATGATGGTCATAATGAACTCCCTTTCACCTTTATATTGAACCATGAAGAGGACAAACTTTGCAGACTAAGAGATTACCTTTCAATGTTGTTTTTGCAAGATCCATGAAGTAGCAATACTCAAAACTACTTATGGTACCTTATAGATCTGACCTCCTAAAGTAACATTGACACTTCGAGAATGAGACACATAAACATCATGACATTTATACATGTAAGTTTCTCCTAAAAGAGCATCACAAACTTCGAGTGGGGAAACATCACACAATAAATTATTTGAAGGGATTGATGTCATAGTACAATTGGCATTACTGGTTGACATGGACGTATCATCAATGGCTCAACCAACTAATGGTGTGTGGTTGGGGGTGTGGCACTATTGACAGCTTCAAAATCTTGCTGACCTTAGTTGGGATTAGGTTCTTCTATCTGTAGTTGCCAATCATGAAATGTAGTGGGGTCCCCTTCACCCACATGTGAATAGATGAGGTGATTCCCCTCTTTAGGCTTCTCTGGCTCTTCTTGTTAGATATTTACAATTGTAATGGTAGCACTGGGCTCTGAATTGTTGATATTCTTTCCTTTGTCTTATTTTGAATCAAAAATCAAATCCAAATTTTGTTTTCGTTTCTTTAAGCCTCGCCAACAATGATTGTTTTGAACAAAATTCATTATTGTCATCCCAAGGGATTTTGTGGAACTCACATCACTTTCTAGTCTCAGTTTTTGTCTTTCCATTTGCTTGTGACTTGGGATAGTTGTCTTGACGTTAGATCTCCTTGATATGTCCCTTGTTCTACAAGTTTTGTTCACCCTTTCCAGGCTTCTATTGCATTATATTTTCAAACCCAAACTCTTTCTTATTACTTTGCTTCAATTTATGCTCAATTTTGACAGTGTATTAATAAGTGGCTCCCAATGAGGATTACTTCTACAGGCAATTATGATACTTCAGACTAGGTGTTTCTCATAGTTTCTAATAACTAGCATTGAGTGCAAGATATGGAAAATATTGGTGTACTTCGGCACCGCCTTATCTCTCACTTGTGGTATGATCTTCATCTCGCGTATTGGCCCTAATAGTTCCCTACAACGTAGAATCCCTCCTCAAGGGCATCAACAAAACCTTCCCAAGTGTTATTTGCCTTGAATGTTGCAAAGAAATCTTTGGTGTCTCTCCCAATAATCTTCCAACCAATCTTTGACATGCAGAAGGGATTTGATGAGCACAAAGGTAGTCTTTTCACTATCAGAAAACTTTTGGATAGAGTTGTTGAGGAGGTAAATCCCCTCTGTGGACAGAGGCAATCCCTACTAGCCCAGATTGGGTCTAGCAACAATCATACAACGCTACCACGCAAGTTCCTAATTGCAAATTAAAGACCAATGTTGAGGGCCTACTTGGATTCCAACGCTAGTGCTTGTAGAAGAGTTGACGCTCCCGTTCCTTTACTCCGGCAGATCACGGTCCCCACGATCCCCACAATCCCCGTGAATGGACACCTGCACATACAAAGAACGACACAAACACAAGCATAAAATCCAACAAATGCAACTATATATCAGTCAGAAAGGATATAACTCATCATTATTACAAAGAACAATAAGAGTGGAACCATAACAATAGTTGTCTATTAATGATAAGCAAAGAAGAATACAACCATATTTCTGACGTCAAATCCTCCTTTGGCTGGGTAATCAGCAGCACATGTCTTGCAAAGCTTTTGGGGATGGGAACAAGCCTCTCTCTCCTTGGTTATTAGACAAGAATCTCCTTACTTAGATTTGGCCTTATGGGAATGAAGAAGGCTCTTGCAGCATGAAGGTCTTGGTAACTTGACAATTCTGAATCTCTGGAGCTAGCTTGCCTAAGGAAAATGGACAAGCTTTTATAGATAGAGAAGGGGGAGTTAGAATCATGCACAATATTCATGGGATTGGCTCTATCACTAAGAAGCTTCCATGAGAGGTGGCAAACCACCTCCCCTCTATGGAGATTCGAAGCCAAACAACCCAACTCAAGATAGATTCATTCTAGGAGTTGGTTAGGATAAATCTTCGGTTGTTGGTTTGTTAAAAAACATCACCCATTTTGGCTGGCGTGAGTGCGACTCTGTGACAGAGCGCCAACTGGCGCGCTCTCTTTGGAGGATTTCCCCCATTGGCGCGAGTGATGCACAGTGAAACCGCGCCAATGCAAAAAGGGTTATTTTTATGGGTTGTTTGCAGGAGATGTCTTCAAGGCAAATGAAGTTCAAGTTCAGGGGAATGTAATGCAAGTGTTTGCAGGTCATGTCACTTCTCACAGGTTCTGGAATGATTCCTCCAAGATGCGGGAGAGGGGTAACAGGGACGGTGACAAATTGTTGTGTAACAGATGCCCCCTAAAGCATGAGGCTCGAGAGAGAGAGTGGTGAAATGAATTACAAGAACATGTCCAACCGAAAACACGGTTGTCGGAAAACCTGCATGGAGAAATACAACTGATATCTCAAATACATGATGTATGTGGTATGGGCACAGACATCCATAGCAGAATACATAAAATCTAGATCCAAGGTATGGACGCAGCCATCCAATGAGGATCGATAAACAGACTCATGCATGGTCGCGGCCATCCAGTGAATGAGTCATGTAATAATCATAATAATCCACAAAATCGCAACCTGGATCCCAACAGACAAAATCCAGGGTCTTGCGCTCCATCTCGACCCGAACAAAGTACAAGTTCAAGCATGCGAATATGGGAGTCGAAGTCGAACATGCAGGAACATCGTCTGATTACCAGTCAATGATAAAAATTGTTAACAGACGCAAGAGGTACCACCAATAATGATAATGGCCCTCAAGGTACTATAGGTACAATCTACGGCGTGCGAATCAATGAGCCGGCGTCGAACACCCATAGAATCATCTGATCGGAGGCTAATGATGAAAACCTCACGTCGAACACGAAGAACCTGCCATTGAGGCATGCAGGTTCCAAGGCACCTGAAGGGAGTCTCTAGGTCAACTTCTTCGATAATGAGCTGAAGTCGATAGGAAGCGACCTTGATCGAAGGTGGGCCATAGTGTTTCCCACATCATCGACGCGAGACAGAGGAAGGGAATGTTTTTTGTGAATCGGGATTATGTGAGTTATCAGAGGGAGGTTGATTATTTCGCAGAGGTCAACTTCTCTTGAACATATCGGTGGCACGACAGTGGACTTGGCAGTATTTGACATCAAATGATTAGAGGTCATGGTGACAAGGCAACGAGCAGATGAAAGGTCAAAAAGGATCACCCAAACCCACGAAGGCAAGTGAAAATGAAATGAGATGTCCCCACCCAGAAACGAATGCAAACAAGTGCCATGTTCAAGAGTGACATACTGCCGGCACGACGATGATTCTGGTTCCATTTTCCCCTCCATTTCTGGCGAGTACCCCGGCTATTTTTAATGACAAGCTTGACGAGGATAGCATATGCTTGTAAAGCGTCATTTCGACGGAATCCAATGTCATCAAGTTTTAACGAGTCTGACAAAGGAAGAACTCGACGTATTTTCATGTTTAGAGAGTTTGAAAAGACAACGGAAAAGTAAACTCCAGGGGTGTCCTTTTTCATAAAGTTGTGTCTCTCAAGCCCGAAAAAGTATAAAACAATGCTCGAAAGAACCGCTCGATCATTACGATCGAAGAGTACTTTTCATGATTAGTGATTTCACCTTGAAAAAGTAAAAAGGCGATCGAAACCACATCATTTCGTAACCGTTAACGAACCTGAAACGACAAGGGCTCGACAATCTTTTCGTCTTTACGATCGGAAAAGAGTTTAAAGATGACCGCCTCTCATTTACATTTAACGAGTCGAGAGGAATAACTCGGCATTCTTTTCAAATTTAGACGGTCAGAAAAGAGGTGAAAGCAGACCTCCATTTTTATTCTCTTTAACGAGTCAAAAAGGGAAAAAATACTCGGCAATCTTTTCATTTTACAAGTCATAAAAGAGCTTAAAGGTGACGCGTCCTGGAGGAACGAGTGGTATAAAAGGTAGCAACTGGTTCCGGCAATGGTGGAACTGCTCAAAACATGTAATGGTCAAGAGGCTAGCTAACAAAACCACTCTTAACTGGGGTCCCTCAGGAAAGGAAAACAAGCAAGTGAAAGCATATGATCGGCCAAAGAGATGGTGGCGATGGGATGAAAGCAACCAAGGCTCATCTAACAAAATTTAGCAGATAAAGACAGCAATCACGAGATGTAAAATGGGTATGAGTTCATTTTTACACAAGCTTGAACCGAAAAACTATGCTTGTTATAAGTTCACATGCCCCCAGCATAATGATGCAAAATGAGGTACATGCCCCCAAAGCTTCATTGCATTCAACAAAGTGGATGGAATGAAGGTTCACTTTCGATATCTTGTAAAGACTCGACTTGTATTTGACGAGATCTTAATCAAAAGACTCGATTTGGAAAGGGATTTGTTTCATTTTTTAATGAGGTTGACACAGTAAAAGAACTATCCTCATAACCTTTGTTTCATTTTTTAATGAGCTTGACACAAGATCATGAACTATGCTCGACCAGACCCAGTTTCACTTTTTAAGGAGCTTGACATAGGAAAGGAACTATGCTCCGAACGAACTTCATTATCAAGAAGTCGTTGCTTCCAAGAGTGCCACTCCCGGTGGAAGGATAACATCTTGGAAGTCAGGACCCAATGCCCACGGGACACTATGCACGACGGCAGCATCACTGGATACAGGCACGGGATAAGTAGCCACGTAATTGACCTGCGGCAGGGCAGATACAACCGGTGGATAAAAACTAGGAGGGGATGACAACTACGCAAGAGGCACCGGGGGACTAAAGAACAATAATTGATCTATAGTCATAATCCTTCCGTCGTGTGGAAATCAAACCACACGGAAAAGCGAAGAGACAAGGGCCCCCATGGCATAAACATAGTCACGGCCAAGGAGAAGACGGAAATCTAAAGCACCTTAGGTAACCAGTACGTCTATATAGACGGTTTTACCGCCCAAAGTAATAGGGAAGTGCGGAAGGATCCCCAATGGTTGACTGGTTCCTCCTTCAAACGCCATCAGATTCTGTGCGACCGGCACAAGCTGTGGGGAGCCCAAAGCTTGCCAAGTAGTGGAAGTCATAAGACTGAAAGATTCACCTTCATCCAAGACAGTGCCAGGTACTGCCTTATCATACCCATGTACTGTAATCTAGAAAGGCACATGGGATGGAAGGCGGAAAGCAGTCAGGTGACTCCAGTCAAAGGAAACGACTGAACTACTTGGTGGGGGAATCGTATGATTTCCCCCCTGCTCTATAGGAACCAAAGAAGGACCCTCGGAATCGGCTGGGATAGGAGGATAGTTTTCGGACTCAGGAGAATCTGACGAGACGAGAAGAACATGAGCATGACGCTCTTCTAAAACAGAGTGATCAACAGGCGGTGAACCCAAGTTGACACTCTCTCCAACCAATGGTTGGTCTCGAACAGGCTTAGCACAGCTCGATTCGGAAAGAGGAGGATGGACAAGAGAAGGGTCTAAATCGATCTCTTTGTCGACAGGGAGAGGATCTAAAGAGAGCCTCTGATAACCAACAGGGAGCTGGGGTGAAGAAGCTGTAAGATTTTCCAAAACGGCAGAAGCTTTATCCATAAGCGGACAAAGGTGAAGGAGATGGTTGCCTTCACATAGCCTACAGGGGAATCGAATCTTCCCTTTCTTCTTACCATTGCCAGTTGATAGGGTAGCATCGCCATGAGCTTCAGAGGACGATGAGGGATAAGCCAGATCGTGAAACCATACTGCTAAGATCCTAGGAAGGCCAGGACAATCACGGAGAAGATGGTCTCCCTTGCACAATTTAAAAGGAAACTTAACCTTCCACGGAGGAGAAGAAGGAGTTCTGACCTGAGCTGTACTCGGGGCAACAACTGCACTTTTAGCCTCTCGCTTAGGCAACTTCTTCTTCTTCGTCTTCTTCTTCTTATTCTTAGCCACCTAGTTACTTGAATCCAGACTTTCGCCAAGCGAAGTAGAAGATGAAGATGTAGAAACCAGTGAAGAAGGGGAGAGGTCTACCTTGGAAGCAACATGATGTTGTTCGGATGGAGGAATTGATTGACCAATGGTTGAGACATTAGGGACCACAGAGGTTGAGAACAACCAAATAGGCAACCCAACAGTTAACCCAGGAAGGGACAACGTTGCCATGTAAGGAGCACCAACATTCCCGAAAGGAGGACAATGACCAGGATTCCCTTCAGAGGGGATTCCTGGGTTGGTGGACTCTGGAAAAGTTGCCATCAAAAACTAAAAATCGCACACGGAGCTGAAAAAGAGTCAAGACACACAATCAAATGGCCAACAAGCAGAATCTAACAGGGTGAGTGATCGCGGGCGAATAAATTTTAAGACACAAGGACATAACTTGACCTTTTCATCTTTAAAGACTCGAGAAAAGGGAAAAAAGATGACTCTAGTCACCTTCGAATGTTTAATGAGCCTGAAGTGACAAGTGCTCAGATGAGCCTTTTCTTTTAGGGAGTCCGAAAAGGATCAAAAGTGACTACTCTAGAAAACTAGGCAAAAGGTTTACCAGACAATCCGTAAAACTGCATATACACCTTGGCAATCGTATGAAAACCAAGGACTTTTTTCTTTTATGTTGATGGAAAAATGCACTAAACAAACTTTGAGAAATGATAACAAACAAATTCCACCCAATACAAGCACATTCAGATCCCTAAATCACAAATTAATCCTTCCAAGAACGAGAAAAGTCCCAAAGACACCAATGAGCCGTGTAATTTAGGCTCAAAGCGAAACAAAGCGGAATTCAAGTGAAAAAAAAATCAAGTCACTCAAATAACGCAATAAAACGATTAACGACCACCAAACAAGTGCAAAGGAGCAATCAGAGAGTCAACTAGACCAATAGAAGACCAAAAACACCTAAGGAAGGCTCGACACACAAAGCCACTAGATGCCCTAGGGCTAGAAATGTGAAATCGATGGAAAAAGGAAAACACCCAAAGGGTAAAGATCAAAGCTAGTCAAACAAGACTCCAACACACTTAAGTAGTCGAAAAAAGGTACCCAGAACAAAAACCAAGCTCAAGAGGTTGAAAACCAAACAAACTTCAAAAGTTCCCAAGCCTGGCGCGACTGTCAGGCTGCAACTAGCGCCTTTTGAGGATTGGCGCGGGTTGTCAATGAGCAACTAGCACCAATTGGCGTGACTGTAACACTATAAAAGCGTGCCAGTCAAGTTTGCTATGAAAAAATAAAAAACAAGCAAGCCAAAGCTAGGCCAACAATAACCAGGTACACCAAGGGACGAGAAACAACACAAGAACTCAACCCAGAAGGCTAACCAAGCGGGAAAAACCAAAAAACAACCAAGAGACAAGACAAGTTCCAAGCTGTTCAGTTCATAAACCAAACCGGAGATGGACTGAAATGGCGTTGATCTACTTCGCTAATGCAAAGCAATAGCGTTTCGAAGGCTATCTGGTCGTACTTCAGGCTCCATCTAAAGTTTACAAATCAAACAACAAGACAAAAAGCTAACTCCCCAGCGGAGTCGCCAAATTGGTTAGGAGGTAAATCATCTCTGCGGACAGAGGCGATCCCTACTAGCCCAGATTGGGTCTAGCAACAATCATACAATGCTACCACGCAAGTTCCTAATTGCAAATTAAAGACCGATGATGAGGGCCTACCTAGATTCCAACGCTAGTGCTTGTAGAAGAGCTGACGCTCCCATTCCTTTGCTCCGGCAGATCACGATCCCCACGATACCCGTGGATGGACACCTGCACATACAAAGAACGACACAAACACAAGCATAAAATCCAATAGATGCAACTATATATCAGTCAGAAAGGATATAACTCATCATT
>APFE030275977.1:0-12983 GCA_000404065.3 Pinus taeda | reverse complement strand
CTATTTTAACAATTTCTAATTCATTTATGTAATATATGAGGGAAGAGGCTCTTAACTTAGGAGAACCAGGTTGTCCTTCCCTACAATACTACTTTCATGAAGATAAGTCTAAGAGCACTAATTAACAATGGTTTATGATGCAGAAGATGTAAAAGAAGAGGCTCCTAACTAAGGAGGTCCAAATTGTCCTTCTTCACAATCCTATCATATCATAGTCACCATTGCTTCAAACCAGAAATGCAACAATAACTTCAAATAAGAAATGGAGAATGAAATTGAGTTTTAGTTCAAGATCAAATAGAAGGAGAATTTAACTTAAATTCTTGTGTGTCCCTTCATATGTAGATTAGAATTAAACCAATATTCATTCAGCAATCATCACACATCTAAATACATTTGAAATAAGAACTAATCTATGAAAACTATGAAAATTGAACCAAGAGGTGTACTTAGCTTGGTGTGGGGGCCCTCTACCCTTGCCTTGCACACTTGAAGAAATCTCAGCTACAACAATTTCAGTAAATCAACCAAGCATGAACAACAAATTGGAATGAAACAAGTTCTTCAAATTAGCTTCCAACTCCAAAGTGTCTCAGCATAAAAGTTACATATAAATTCCATTACAAAAGCCATCAAAGTCTTGGCTTTAAATAGAGGTTTTATGAAACAAACTGATCTATATTATCTCTAACACTCATATCTACTCATATCCACCTATCTAGGTCGAACTCATCCAATTCATCCCAAGAAATATGGTCAATCCCATAAGATCTCAAAACTGCCCTATTTCTTAGGGATCTTCTGGTGACTAGTGATGTTTGACCAGCCTTGACTGGGCCTAATAAAGCTTGTTCTGGCCAAACCAAGTGGAGTTAGCTCAGTCCTAGTTCGCAAGCTATCCATCCATGTACCAAACTCGAGCCTAAGTGTCCTGCAAACATGTCATCCACATAGCTATTACGGGAATTTCTGATTCAGTCCAAAATTGCACTTGAAACTCAATTTTCATAAAAACTTTTAGAAATTGCAAAATTAAAATTAAACATCTGAATATGCATAAAATACATCAAAATGAAATGGGTGTGATGGAAAATGGATGGAAAATATAAGGATTAAGTAGGTTTCCCTAAGCAAAAATAGACCAAAAATGAGGGCCAACATCTCCCCCGTGCTGATCTTCAAGGATGTCCTCATGCTTGACTTTGTCTCATTGATCTTCTGCCTCTGTATGCTGACTGATTTGCTGATGTACCTGTGGATCTGTCCCTTTGAAGATGAAGCTACCTGTACAAAGGATATCTATGCCTTCAACTTTTTTTTTTAAAATCAAAACCATACTTGTTTCAAAAATCAAATTTTAATCCTTTCTGCTTTTAATTAACACCACACTTGCAAATCAAATCTTATTCTCCCTTCAAAGATTTTAACAAACTCTTCTATGAGAAAAGTATTCTCAAATCAATATTCTTTAATTCTGGACTCTAACCCACTGAAACAATGACTTTCAAAAATCATTATGATTCATCAAAGAGGGAAGTTGTTGCTTAATGACTAGAGTCCCTCCTTTTCACAGAATGTCATATACTGATCTACATCCAACAATGATTCCATATTTTTAGCATTATTCATGTTTTTTCAATCCATCCACCATCATATGGTCTTCCATTAACCAAACCAAGAGAGCCATTAAGCTCAAAGTTGACTTCAGCATTTTTTTCCAGGCAATTTACAAAATACAGGTTGAAAGAACCATAAAAATATCCCGAAATAGAAATGAACTTGAGAAAACTGTTCACATGGAGTCTAGTTAGGCTCGTTCTGAAGAAAAACCATGTTTTCGTTTTTCAAATTTCATTTTATTTTACTCAGAAAAAGGCAACGAAAAATAGTGGCTTTCAAAAATCGAAATGCCTTTCGGAGATTGAATGATCACTCAATTTGAAATCAATTTTTTCTCTTCAAATTTTTCTTCAGTGTCCTACTTACCTTTTTTCTAATGCCCTTGATAAAGAGATGAGACCAATCCTCAAAAATATGAAGTTATTGCTTCCGCAAACACAAAGCTTTGATATAAAATGATTATAAAAACATAATAAACATGTTTTCATTAATCTATGTCTTATATTCTATCCTCTGTTTCATCAAAATTAAAAAAAACTCTTTTGTCTCTGTCTTTGCAGCATCTCTGCTCTATTCAATTCATCATGCAAACCGGGATTCCATTAGCATCATTTTTGATTCACTGTTCTCTGTACAATTATCATGCAAGCCTAATCTTCAACGCTGTATGAAAGGAGGAAAAAGAAATCATTTTCAATTCTGCCCTGATTGTCTAAGTTCTAAAAAAAAACTTATTTCGACAAAGAAACAAGCGGTTCGACCCCTTCTAACAGTACTTAAGAGAGAATTTTCCTTTGTTTTCACAGTATTCAACCCCTGTTTGACAACAACACGCAATATAATCTTGTGTAACAGCATAAAAAAAACTCTTCTGCTATACAACCCCTGTTTATGAAACAACACTTAAAAAAAAAATTCATCCCCTGCTCTACACAATATGTAATACAACCCAAAAACTCTGTTTCTGCAATACACAATCTTTACAAAACTCTGTTTTTGCTTTACAAAACACACATATGGTCTCAAAAACTTTTTAATGACGCATTTTGCATGCAAAATGTGGTTGAAATGCCGCATTTTTCGCATAGGTGTACTCTAATGATCGTTTTGCATGATTTACGTGTTTTACTCAACTCCTTAATTTATGCAATTACACCTATGAACATATTTGTTCCCTATCGCATGGCTATTTGCTTCATTAATGCACTGTTGTTCATTTATCCTTCACATTTATTATCTCTGGAATCATGGTGTAGTTTCGGCGTTTACCTGGCTAATGGCGAGACTTGAGGACTGTTTAATGGCACGCCACATTAACCATATCTACTCAATCTTCGCTTCAACGCCTTAGCATGCTGGCTGGTGGCACAAATGGATGACAAACAAGAGTTGTGTGCTTTCATATCCCAGTGATCTTTAGAAAAATCCCCAGATTTCCTCATGAACCTCTGTTGTATTTATTAAACTTCCGATCTTACCTTATTCTCCTGCGCAATCCATGGGATTTAACCCAGAGTTAAATCCTATTTATCACTGCCTTTCTCCTACGTTGCCTTGCTTAACTTTGCATTTCTCTCTGCGTTTTTTATGGCTTCAGTTTTTTTCACACGGTGAAAGGCTCAATCACTGAGCTGGGTTTGCATTTTAATTATGGAAAATAACATTACAGAGTTTTTTAAAATGTAGTTTGACTTTTCTTTTATTTTTCCAAGTCATTTCCTATTCTACGTACCTGTAGCTGCCATGGTTGCATCCTTCCTGTGGCCACGTTCTCTAGATCCACGGTGTACAGGCCTTTTTATGACTTCAATAGCTGAGAGAGTGTGTTCTGCGTAGCTGTAGCTCTGTTTAAAACGCACAGGGCTTTTGACCAAAACATTTTTCACTCAAGCTCAAAGCTTATACACTAATTTATTTTTCAACGCTTCATTGTTTTCTCTGAGCCTTCAAAATGGCTATGATGGTGTAGTGAGAGTGCTTCTTACCATGCTCTGCGTATAAAAATGGCGGAGTATGTATGAAATTCCGCAAACTCTCGGCATTATATCAAAATCTTTAATGGTGTAGTTTAAATTCTGATTTGACCATTTCTCTGTTGTTTGATTGCTTCCATCGTGGCCATCCTGCATACCATACTGTCATGGCTTGACCTTCTATACTGTTTATAGCCCTACCAACGCATCATAGCTCCATTTGTGTTCATGCCACATCCACGATTTTGACCTCAGCATAATATGAACCATGTATTTTGAAATCATATTGTTTCAATGGTTGCAAGCTCGTTGTAATTATATCCCCAGCCTTTATATTCTAATATCATTGCATAATTTGCCACTTTTGTCATGCACTCAAAGCTTTTATGCTCATTACATTTCGTTTTTGTATTCCCTGTTTAATACATTTCTTTAAAAAAAAAAATGCGCATGTTTGATATTTCTTACCCTTTACCATATGCTTGATATCGTTGCATAGTTCCATAAGGTTTGCCATCACATCGTATTCAATTTTCTATTATAACTTCACCTTATTGCATCATATCCTTATGCGATGATAAGGTTTAATCATTTCAATTTTGTTTGCTTGATGTTCCATATGTATTGCAATGATTTCCTTAATTTTAAAATGACCATTTTTAGGTCATGTTTAAAATTGTTTCCATAGGACTAATGCTTGCTTTGTTTGTGCAGGTTCAATCTATTTAATTCTCACTTTGATCCTTTTTGCTTAGAGGAAAAATACTTAGGGTTAGGGTTTTGAAATGAATATGGAATATAGAAAATAAATATAGGTAAATAGAGAATGATATTTAGGGTTATGAAATGTTAAGGTTATGGAATGAATGTATATATGTACATTGGATTAGGTATAGGGTAAATGAAAATGTAGAATATAGGATAATGGGTATAGGATGAGGAAAATGTAATGAATATAAAATATGCATTCAGGTATTAACTCAATTTTCACAACGTCTAAAAATTTCTACAAAAAATTGAATTTACAGGAGCAAAATTGTGCACTTACTATTCTTGTACTTCCCTAATAGTATTGGATGAATGTTGCTGTTCTTTAACAATATTGGATGAAGTTGTCTTGATCAAATATCGTAGATAGATAGAGCTTATTTATGCCTTCTGTTCTAGCATCCTTCATTGATTCTGGTCCATTGAATGTTGATGTCGTTCAGGTCCCTCTGCAATTGATTCATGATAACTTAGGTCCCTTTTGTCATGTACATTTTTATGCAATATATACATGTTTTTGCTAACATTTCAGGTCCCTCTGCAATTGATTTCAAAAATATTTCAGGTCCCAACTGCCAACAATACAAGTTCTGTCGTCAATTCAGCTACGCAACTAAGTTTCTTTTTGCAAACTTTCCCCCCTTGCTGATGGGAAGACTTGTCCTCAAGTCTTCTTTATTCTGGAGGATGATTCCTGCAACGCAAACTGAAGAAATGATAAAACAAAATAGAGAATTCATATTGGCCAAACTAGTTGGTTTTCCAATATGAATTCGAGTTTGTATTGTACCACTTTCGTGGATTTTCACAACCAAACTCCTTTATTATTTTTGATCTTTTTCTATTTTTTTATTTTTTCCTTTTCCAGATGGAGGTGGGGTGTAATGGAGTAGGGAAGTATGAAAGCTTATGAAAATAGGTTATATTGAAGTCATGATGTAGTAGTAAGTCTGGACTTCAACATGCTTGGTCATGGAGCTTAACATACAGTATGGATGATGAACAATATGATTTCAAATCATGAACAAATGATGATGATTAAATCATGAACAATATGAATTCAATATGACAGGCTGCTTTGGAGATTGATGTGATTTGACATGGTACTGAACTTGATTGCTTCTTCTGATGATTATCTTCATGTCTTTTTGCCTTGATCTCGATCATGTTGTAGGGTTTGTTGGTGTTGTTGGTCATTGAAGAGCAAGCTTCAAGAGTTTGAGTTTCATTGAATGAACTCAACATCAGGTGAATTTTCACTTTGCTTTGGCTTGAACATTTGTATTCATATTATGGAATATGAATTTGACGTTGAAAATTACTTCATCCATGGAGTTCACTCCTTCATTCTTCCTATGACCTGCAAAAACATAGCATTTGCCTGCAATACAACATTAGATGATTGAGGAAGAGAGGTGTACAGTCTCTCTTCTTCCAATATTTATGTAAATCATTACAAGCATTGCTTAGAAAACAAGTCAAATATGATAGACAAACATAATGCATCTATTTACCCCTTTGAGGAATGGTGGCCAGCCTAGACCTCCTAGCGGAAATATTCGTTTGATATCCTATTAGAGTGATTCCAAAGCCAAGTTGAAATGAATTCATATGGCTACCTCCTGTATAAACAGGTTTTCAAAATGATTTAAAATGATATGGTAAAAATTATAAGGAGTGCCATGTTTGATAGAGCTGCTTGTTAATTTTTAACTAGACCAACAGTCACTGTTTGAAGTGTAACTTTTTCGATAAAGATCGGATCAATGTGATTCCACTTGGATATTAAAGTAGATTCATTTTTGTATTTCCAGTAGAAACAGATTTTAAAAATTCTTAGGCTTGATATCACAAAATTGGTGATGAACAGACCTAGGAGGCAAAGTTTTACTATACTGTTTTGAAGACATGCAGTTACTAAATGTGGCATAACTTTTTCATTTCACCTCCAAATGGAATGATTCAAATTGTGTCTTAAACTAGACTTTAATATATATCTCCCATATAAACAGGTTTTGAAAAGAAGATGGTTTGGTATGTCAAATATGCCAATGAATAGTCAAGACCTAGAATTGTCACCATGCAGATTTTTCGACAAGTAGTTAGTATTTCAAGAATAACTTTTTCATATGATACCTGATTGAAGTGATTCAAATTTATTTGGAAACTAGATTCCAAGGGCTATCTTCCCTATGAATTTCAGATAAAAATGTTTCCATTAGACACCTCAAATATAGGCTGTACTAACTCTGTCCTCAACATTTCACTTGAGACCTAGTTTTGATTTTGATCACATTTTTATTTGTGATATAAGTTGAAAACTTCAAAATGGATTCCAAAACTAGATTTCAAGGGATATGTAAAAGAAAATCATGATTTCAGAATGATCCTATATGGTTACCCAAAATAGGCTTGTTCTCACTGCATTTTGCCATGTAATCCTTTCAAATGAATATTGATCAATGACTTGAAGAAATAGTTTGAAACAAATTTATTATGGAAGTCTTATTGTGAATTTATTCTACTTGTTTATTTATTCTATTCTATCCTATTCTATTTTAGAAAAATAATTCATTCTCTCAAGTATAAGAATTTCCAGTGCATCCATTTTCGTAACAAGGTCATAAGTGAACTCATATCCAAATTTGAAAAATATACTTCAATGAAATTTTGGACATGAAAATTTATTTGATCATAAAGATTTGATGAGAAAGAATGTTGAAGAATGGAGTAGTGTTGTAACCTATTCTTAGAGGGCAAGCAACACCTTCAACAGGGGGTGATGATGGGCCCCATCAATAAGTATATTATAAGGCCCATTTTGATATTCTCCAGCCTATAATTTCTTCTTTTCTCACATTAAGTAACATCTTTTTGGCTATAATGCGGTTAATAGGAATACTAAAGGATGTTTGTCATACTTCGTGGCCTACTGTGGTTAATGTGCAGGAAAAAGAGCATTTTTGAGTGCATTTACTATGCAAAGGCTTGAGGCACCTAGAGGAGATGTAGGAGGCTTGTCCCCCGCATTTAATCTCCTTCAACTCTACCTGATCCCTAAAATCACTCATCAACAGCTCAAGGTCTATTAGTAGCCAATGAACTAAAGTATTTGTGAGGATCTAAGGGAGCTAGATCCATTTTTTTCGAGATTTTAGAGGGAAGCAATCCTCCTTTCGAGATTTTGGAGGGAAGCAGTCCTCCTTCCAAGGAGGCTGCCCCTTAGTCATCTTTGTATAAGTAAACAAGCCTAAGGGCTCACTAGGATTCAAATTTTTGGGAGCAAGGAAGAGCTACTAAGAGCTAAGAGCTAAGAGCTTGAGATTGTCATTCTCATTTTCCTTTGCAGGATGTACTTGAACTTTATTTTATGTCAATGAAAAGTTTATTGTTGTCTCACATCTAAGTTTGTCAGAGGGCTAAGTCCCCTTGGGTTAGGGCCCAACCTAGAGGCTCCAGTATCTCTTTGTGTATCTTATCTATGCATAATTTTTAGTAGCAACATTCCCTTCTTTCTTAGTAGAATTTTACTTGCAAGAAAAATTGTTGTTGCAGGCCTGATTACCACCTCTCTTGTGGGAAGTGTGGTTGAAGAGTCTATAGTAGCAAGCCAAAAATATGTGGTTATTTTCCTTTGTAGTTTGCTAGGCTTTAGATCATTGCTCTCTTACATACTCCATTTCTACATATCTAGGAGTTAAATTATATTCTTCTTCAAGCTTTCTTGTATGTAGGTCAGATGCATGCTGTAAGATAGATTGACTCTTAATGAAATAAAATTCAACTCATCCTTTCGTGTTTGGTTTCATAAAATTCAACTCATCCTTTCTTGTCAAGTTCATTTTGCTGCAATTTGATCCTTAGTTTGGCATTCTTTTCAAGTACAAAAAGGGATTTATTGTTGGTTTGCAGGTACTACTAGTGGCTTGCAGGGTTGGCATACTCATCCTACATCTCTATTGTCATCATCAACCTTTTCTTTGTCATCTCACATTGCCCTCAAAACTCTGCAGCCAAAACCATATTGAAGGACATTGTGAGCATTTGCTTTTGTGCAAGATGGGCCTTTGAGAGGTGCTAGGCTTGGCAAAGGCCTCATATAACCTTCATACACCCTCATCTACCCCTTCCCACCTTTAGAGCACTTTTCCACCTTCAGGTTGCTCACGGATCCAATCCTATAGCAGTCTTATAGTATCCTGTAGCATTGTCCAAACTTGACCAGATTTGCTCTAAAAGTTAGATTTTTGGCTGTTAGGCTTGAATAATGACCCTCAGGCTTTAAACCCAGGATTGAGGAGGACCAAAGACCACTTTAGACCTACCTTTTCTTCACTGCAAGTACAATTTTGCAATTAGGGTTAGAGGACATTTCCAAATTTGAATAGTAATGATGGTTTTCTTATGAAATGCACATGGAATCTATTACTAAAGCTAAGTTTCTTTGAAAACAATGATAAAAAGGGTGATTCATCAATGCAAAGTAGATTAGGCCTGATTCTTGAATTAATGCTTTCTTAGGGTTTCAGTTACAAGCAATGTCGTTGATAGATTAATTTCCTTTTCAAAGCAACTTTTTCACATTCTGCAATTAAACTAATGATTTACATTTTTGCAAGTAGCATAGGGTTTACATTTTGTAGATAGGTTAGTATTTCTCATTTCTGCAATTAACACAATCTGTCCATTCCTACAACTAGAGTTAGTCTTTACATTTGGATGAATAGCATTTTCATTTCTACAAGTAGAATGATATTTCCATTCTTGCAGTTAGAGTAGAACTCTTTCTCTTTTCATGCAATGCCCTTCCTTGAGCTAGTTGAACGAGTGGTCTTTGTATGCCTTGATCTGGTCCATTGCTTGAAGGTGGCATGAGTAGAACTTGACCTACTGTGCATATAGCAATGTCACCTCTTAAGTTTGTACAAACCCCGGGTTGATAATTATAGTTGGTAGCCTTGGGAGTCTCAACATTCTTGTTGTGATATTGAGGCTCATCATCTTTCAAGTAACATTCTCCTTTATCTTTTTGTCATGTCCCTTTTCCTAGTGATCATTGTAGGGGAAAGTTGGAAACAATTTATTTAATTAGATTAAAATGTGGTCAAGAGAATAGGGGAACTTAATAAAGTCACATTATTATGTATTTACTTGCCCATGGTATTGGTGCTCATGGATTACTTGCCCATGGTATTGGTACCCATGGAATACTTACCCATGGTAGTGGTATCCATGAAGTACTTATCCATGGTATTGGGATGGCCAAACATTATAAAAGGGGGCTCAAGATCATTCTTTAGGCATGTCTAGATATCTGATGGATTTTTTACTTTGACTCAGATGTTGCTTGAGGGTTTGTAACCTTGAGCATGATCGTCTTTGGTGGAGCCATTACCCACCCTGGTTGATTAAAATAACAAGTTTTTTGTGGTGAAAGACTCCACCTAGCTAGTCTTGAAGGAGGAGCCATCCAAATTTCTCATTGGACATCAACGAATTCATTGGAGAGGTCATTGTCAACCAATTATATCTTCAACCATTTGTGCCATCTTTCTGGTGTCTTAACAGAATTATCATGTATATTCAATTTCATATTTAATATAATAACGTTGAGTTTGTTGCTTGTGCTTCCTGTCAATCGAGGATTTCATGTTAAATTGTATGCGATATGTTTGACGAAATGTCCTTACACTAATAATTAACAAAAAATTATTGGCAATGTCATTCTTGCAAAGTGCTAGTTAAAAATGCCTCAATGGTAATTGTGAAGATTTTTGCGAAAATCTAGTTTGGGACATTACACTTTCATTTTTCATCCTTTTACTTAAAGATAAAGGAGAATGTCACTTGAAAGATAAATGATAAATGATAATGTCACTTGAAAGGTAAAGGAAAATGACACTTTACTTTAAGAACTCACCATTACCATTAATTACGAAGGTGAGTGAAATGGAGGGGTGGGGATCTCTTTAAAATTTAAATAGCATCAGTAAGTCCCTAGGGTTAGGTATTGTGCTTGCAAATTACTTATGATATTGCTTTTAGAAAAATAGGTTTCAAAGGTTCTTGGTTGTACTGTATGACATTGTACGAAATTGGTTGATTTAGTGCTTTAAGGCCGACTTTGTATAGAACCAACCAATTTTGGTATAGAAATAGCCGTTTTAGTACAGAATTGGCCAAAAATGGTTGAGAGCACTCGGTTGGATTGGTTATGCCTCCAAATCGTTTGGACTGGCCAATTCCACCAATTTCAATAACATTGCTCCAAATTGTTCTCTAATATTGAATCTTTGATTTGTCTTCGAAAGTTGAAGGTGTAGACACAACCATAGTTTGTTGTTGATGAAGGGATTGATTCCTAGATTCAACATCTACTTCCTTTTATTCAAGTGTTTTAACCTATCCTAGAAAATCTCTAGTTGTTGATATGACCAAGTCTCATCGACAAAGTACTTAATTCTCAGATTCCAGGTTTGACAAATTTTCTTTAAACCTTTGTAAAGAATCTTGAAGTTGATCCTACATTTGGCTTATGGTTTTTTGATTGTTCGATCCTTTCTTCACTATCTCCTAGTGCTTTATCAGCCCCCTCTTGTAGTGACTCTACTAAAATCTTGAGTTCCTCATTTTCATTTGTGAGCTTCTCAACCTTAGCAATACCCATAATATGTGTTAGCACTTAATACTGGTGGAGTTACAAAGGATATCATGAGTGAGAGGGACATAAATTTTAACAACAACGGCCATTAATGTAAGAATGCATAACTGTGGCCATTAATGTGAACATGCATTAGTAACTCTTTATGCAAGAAGAGAAAAATGATGCTCCTAAGTATTTTTTTCAAGTAACAGGGCTTTGTATTCATAAGATACACCTTTACCCTTACAACCTTAATACAATCTGGAAATTTCATAATCTATCAAAGCAAGAGTGGCAAAACAGCGAGATCCCAAACCACCCAATAACCAAAATTGACAATATGTTCCTGCTCCAAAATTTGCAGGAATAGAGTCTGATAAACTGCCCAAACAAATGAATTGTCTACAAGTGCTTTAACCATCTTGCAATCATGTGCTTTTACTTAATGTTTTGGGCATTCTACCCTGCATTAAAGGGTGATCTGGATAATTCACTGATCTTGACTGTGAACTTGTTCTCTCACTTTACCAGGGAAGTTAGTTTTTGACCCTAGTCCAATGGGACATCCTCTGAGGCCGTAGGGTTATAGGAGGGGAACTACTTGGAAGACTTGGATTAAGTAGCGTGTCCAGGATATTCCATACTTATCACTTCCCATCATTCCTTAGATTTCATCTCCATTCTTTGGGCTTGTGGTCATTGGGATTGGCACCCTCTTATCCTCATCCTTGAGTCTAGGCCGAAAACTTTGCTTTGGAGGTTGATGTTGCTAAAAGAACATTAAAAGAATAAAATAACCATAATGAAAGAAAAAGAAAGTTGAAATGAAAAATATGGTTGGAACATTAATTAGCGTGTGGGCAAAAGCCTAGCATGAGCTCTTGCCTCTTCATTAGCCATCAGTGATCAACCAGTTCCTTGAGCACTTTATGCTCCATCACATAATAATGGAACTCTTGCATGTCCCAACCCTAATGAGTGAAAAATTGACTCATCATTTAGGGGTAAACAAATGCTAAATCATTAAAAGCAAGTTTGAGCCCCTAAGCTATGCTCCCATTTAAAGCATTATAAAAAAGAAGTAAAAGGTGCACCGGAGGGGTGGAAAAAGCAGGTTGAAAGGGGTAACTCATACCTCCATGATTCCTCCTTCCATACACCTATACATTCAGGGTGATGGACCTCCATCAACTGGTCCCATGACCATGGCACCTTGCCCTGAAGTCTTCCCCCTCCATTGCCACTATTATCACAATCACCTATTGATTGAAGGGTTGACCTAGGACTAATGTTATCGGAACCAGATAGGAACTAGTGGAACCTGTTGGTTTGACCGGTTTGGGCCCAAAACCAGTCTAGTTCGTGCTTCGGAACTGGAATAGACTAGTTCGGTACGGAACTGACCTATTTCACTGAATCGGTCGGTTCAGAACTAGTTTCGTGCGGTTCGTACCTGCGCGGGCCAACTTAAAAATTTTGCCTTTTTATTTTTAATTTTTTCATTTGGTTGGCCCACTTCTAATTTTCCCCTAGGCTAGCCTAATATTCAAGCCTATGGCCTTAGCATTGCTATGCAATTCATGATAATGTTAAATTCTTAAAGTAAAAGCGACATTCTCCTTTATCATTCATTGTCATCCTTTTACTTAAATTTTTAACATTACCATGAAATGGCTCAGGATATTTGAGAGTGGTTCCAATCTCATTGGATTTCATATCGAGAAAATAGAATTTCAAATCTCTCTCAAAATCCAATAGACTTATAGTTTTTTAGGATTTCAGGGTTGGGGGGGTTGCAACATTTCCTTTGGATTTTGTCATGTACGAGGGTATGGAACTAGTATTTAATCAAGAGCACCAAACCCTCTTTGTACTTTGATGTTAATGGCATTGGTTGTCGAACTCCTTTAACATGACTTTACTAAAAATGTACCCATCACTCAAACAAAATCTTGACTTGACATGCTACATTTTTTCTA
>APFE030275970.1:244778-336614 GCA_000404065.3 Pinus taeda | reverse complement strand
ATTAGACTACTCATGTCATTTTCAGTTACCTCCTATAGCCAGAGCGAGTCGAATAGTGAGGGATTGAAGTATGAATGCATAGTTTGATCTTAGTTTCATTTATGAAATTTAGATATCAGATTACTCAATTTGTTTATGATTACCTCCTATAGCTAGAGTGAGTCGAATGGTGAGGAGTCAGAATATGAGTTGATTTAATATGATTTAGTTTACTTTGCTTACAGTTTTTGAATTGCTTTAAGTTCAGTTTTCTTTTTATACAGTAGCAAGGATACTGGGTTTCATAGTCACTAGCTCACTGTTTGGTTTAATTAGAATTTAGGTAGATTTTTATTTTCTCTTAGTAATTGATTTCATCATTGCAAGTTTGAAAACCTTTCTGAAAACTTTGATTAGGATTTCCATTTGCATTAGATACTTTAGGAAACCAACAAAAACAAAACCCCAAAACAAAATAAAATCTATAAAACAATGAAGTAAGAAAAGGTTAACTAAGCACATACGATGCACCACACTTCATCAGTTTACGATACCTGGATTGATAATTTATGTAGAGAAATTTAAGATGTTAAATTGACTAGACACCTACCAACCAGAGGAAAGTGGTACGAAGAGGTCTGAAGTTTGACAAGCAAAAAACCATGCGATTATCACTTGAGAGGGAGCTCAAGTTGCATGTAGAGGAGGAACTTTCAGTTCCCAAGGAGGAGGAGCCTCAAATTGATGCGAAGTAGTTGCATGTAGAGGATCTGGGAGTGGAGACATCCACTCATGCTGAGTCTTCCAGAGATGGGTGGAAATGCTCAAGGGAAGTTGATAGGTTGATACTGGATGCACGAGAGAATGTGGGACAACCATCTTCTCAGTGCAGATAAAGGAGGTCACCTGAGTGGTACACTGGTTACATGGCCCTAGTTGGGGAGTGTGTAGAGTTCGAACCTTCTTCATTCGAGGAGGTAGTGCAACAACTAGTCTAGGTTGATGCAATGGTAGAGCAGCATGACTCTATCATTTGGAACAGTGTGTGGGATGTTGTCCCAAGACCTCAGGACAAGTCAGTGGTGAGTTCCCAATGGCTTTACAAGGTAAAGCAGGCAGCTGATGGTAGTGTTGAGAAACATAAGGCAAGGTTTGTTGCCCGTGGTTTCCCACAGGTAGAGAGGATCAACTACGATGAGACCTTTGCTCCTGTAGCAAGGTACTCATCTATCAGATTGATGTTGGCATTATCAGTTGAGATGGATTGGAAGATCCATCAGATGGATGTGAAGACAATGTTCCTCAATGGGAAGATTAAGGAAGAGGTGTACATTGAGTAGCTAGAAGGTTTTGAAACCTTCGATCATGAGTCACATGTGTGCTGACTCAAGAGGGCTTTGTAAGGGCTGAAGAAAGCACCTCGTGCTTGGTACACCAGGATCGACGGCTATTTCACTGGGTTGGGCTTCACCAAGAGTGAAGCAGATGTGAACCTTTACCGCATCATGGTAGAAGGTAAGCCATTGATCATTGTTCTTTATGTGGATGATCTGATTTTGACAGGTGATGATTAGTTGATCAAGTCTTTCAAGGAGGACCTTGCAAGAGAGTTCGAGATGAAAGACATGGGTCTTATGCACTACTTTCTAGGCATGGAAGTGTGGTAGAAAGATGGGGAAGTATTTGTGTCTCAAGGCAAGTATGTCAATGAGATACTCAGGCTCTTCCACATGGAGAAGTGCAAGCCCATGTAGACTCCTCTAGCTGGGAATTGGAGGAAGGAGGATGCTACTTCAGGTGAGGTAGTAGTTGCTACTATTTATCGGCAGCTTGTGGGTTCACTAATGTATCTAGTGAACACACGACCAGACTTATGATTTGCAGTGAACCAGTTGAGTCAAACTATGGTTTAGCCTACCAAGTTGTTTTGGAAGGCAACTGTTATCACCTATATTGACCTCAGGCTGAAAGGAGGCAATGTCAGGGTAACCACAAACCAAGCTTAGCCAAGTAGCTAGCGCTACTAGGCTAGGAGAGGGCTCTATCCATAAGGATCTCATTCAAGATGAATAGCTCAGGTAAAGGATTTTAGGCTAGGTATAGTAGCTCAAAATTTTTGATTGGATTTTGTAGAGGTTTTGCTGGATCAGGAGGAGCTGGGCAGTTTAGGTCTGGAAAATTAGGTCAGAAATGCAGGGTGTTCTATAGGGCAAGGTAGGCAAAGGCTTTAGGACTCTTGGGCTTGATGGGGTGAGATGTTTTAGACTGGTGAGAAGCTAAGAAGAGCATGTGACAATCATGGATCCTTCTTGGGCTGTAGAAAACATGGATTGGTGAATGATTTCCCAAGGCAGAGCATTGATACAATGGATTCTACCTATCAAACTTGAAAACATTTAACTAGAAGCAATGAAATGATTGATGGCATACATAAAACATATAAAAATATAATCACAGAAGAAGAAATTGTACTAGAACTCCATACCACAGGGATCCCATAAAAATAGCTTCAATTCTTATTAATATCTTGCCAAACTGCTTACAAAGGTGTACAATCAATCTCTAAGCATCCAACTAATTCCAACCCACAAAATTACTGAGAAAATACATAATATAGGCCTTAAAACAACTAATCCTAGCCTCATGGGTCGAATCCATGAGAGGAGGAATAGTTGCACAAAAGACTGAACTGATAGCTAAAGACTAGAGAGGTCAAATTAAATCATTCCTAATATGAAGCAAATTGATTCATTACATGCCATTTAGGCCATTCATTTGATGTATCTACCCTAGGTAACAAAAATACACTTTAATTACATCATCATCATGAATTACATCAGTGAAAAATCAAAATCCCATACGTGAAAAGTAGTTTCTGAGAGAAATAGTGAAAAATTTAGTTGCCTATCAAGTGCACAATGCCAGTGTCAAATGTGCAGCACCTGAAGGAAGTGTGCAGCACCATCTTCAAGGTGAGCTTTGACTGCCTTCCTAGTGTCCAAATCTAGCTCAGGATAGCTCATTAGAAAGCTTATCCTGTCTAGTTTCCAAAAATGCCCCTAGCTCCCAATTTGAGCTTGATTTTCCCCTCCAAAACTACAATCTCCCAAGATTGCTTACACACGTATCGCCTAGCTCAAAAAATAGGCAGAGACATAATTTTTAGGTGGTTTTTTGCCTTTTCCACCTAGTAATTTTGACTTTTAGATCTGGAAATATGGTTTTCTTGAGTGTAAATGGTCTTCTGAATCCAATGGTGGTGGCCATTCCTCCAAAACATGCCTCAAAAAAGTGCACAACACTCTAGGCGCTGCGCGTTTGACCAGTGGACTGATATGAAAATTACCTGAAGATAACAGGAAATTCCCAAAGCAAAAAACTAAGTTCAGGGTCTTCAAAAATGGTTGACATAGCTGATACTAAAGGTGCCTAAGCATGGAGAGAAGCCTCCACCAATAGGTCAAGCTTGTCCTTCTCCTTTTGATGAGTTAAGGCCTCAATTTTTTCATGAGCTCTTTTGAGCTTGGCTCTAGAAATTTTGTTTCTCATGGCATAGTATTTTTCCATTCTTCTTTGAATCTTGGTATCTCTAATAGATTTAGCTAACAGGTCCTCAAGATGAGTGTTAGCCCTCTCAAGCCAATATTCCCAATTCTCATTCATCCTTATGCCAAATTGTTCATTTAAGGTGAGCTGGTTGGCAAGTTGAACTTCGTTTTCTCTTTCAAGCTCCAAAGCTCGTTTTAGACCTCTAGTCCTAGGCCTCCTCCTAGGCATTTCTTCCTCCATGGGCTCACCATAGTCACCATAGGCTTCCTCAAGTTGGACTTTAGTCTTTTCAGCTTCCCTTTTAGCTTTGATGAGTTGAACTTCCATAAGCTCATGCTTGGTCTCCATTTGCCTATTTTCCTGTTCATAATGAGATATGATGTATTTTTCTCTTTGTAGATTTACCTACAACTCACCTATCAATGATTCTTGCTCTTTGAAGATGATTCTGGTGTTTTCCTTTTCATCTTCCCCATCTAAGTCCACTAAGTCAAAATCTTGCTCAGTTTCATGGGGGTCTTCTTCCTGTTTTTGCATTTCTGTTTCAACCATTTTTTCCTTTCCTTTATGTACCTGCTTTTCTGATGAAGAAAGCAAGGCCCCTCCCACAATCTGTGGGGCAAACACTTGCCTATTTCCTCTCTGATAGGTGTGCACCACAGTATCTAAATTATCCCTTCCTGGCTTGTTGCTTTGACCTTGATCACTTTGTTCTTTGTCACTGTTCTCTTCCTTGTCAGATGAAAGAATAGGCCCATGGAATGGTGATAATGGGGATGATGGTGGATGAGATGAATAGTGCCTGAGATGGAGAAATGGAGGTTGGTGGACGAGATGATGATGGAATGCCTTGAACATTTTGAGTGGAAACTTGAGTGAAAATGGGGTTAGCTATAAATGTACTCCATGCAATATTAAGTTATTTAAGGTGATAAAGAACTATGATATTTATGAGGGAATGTGAAATAAGCTTTTCATTTGATCTTTGTATTCTCTTCTTTGAGCAATGTAAGCCATCTTCTCAACAATCCTAAAAAGATAGTAGGGTATATTGAGCATTTTAACCCTAGTGAAATGCATAAGTAACCAGATGTGGTAAGAATAAACCCTAGAGAACCTACCCTCACATGAAAAATACTTCATTATAATCTTCATTAGAGGTGCATATTTTTCAAGGAGGTATGAGAAAGGGAAATAGCCTTTTCTTTCACTTTTGTACCTAGGTTTGATGTATGGTTCATAAAAGTGTGCTTCTGTTTCACCCTGCTTGAACCATTTTTCCCCAACTTCTAGAATCCTGGTGGCAATATGATGGCAGCTGACAATGTGAAGGTTATGCCTATAAGAGTGACTTGATTATCTTGTATTTTGGTTATAAAAATCCTAGTCAACTCAGGGTGGTACTGGACTTCTTGGACCTGCTCACAAAACTCAAAACACCCTAACCATTTGAAGGATGTCACTGTCATAGGAGAAGCTAGGAGCTCTTTAAGATATGTGGGCTCAAACTTGTGAATTTTCCCTCCTTTATGTGGCCTTCTTTGCTCTATGTTTCCCTCTCTGCCTGATCCCTCTTCTTCACTGTGTGGACTATATCTTTCATCAGCCATGGTGTCTTTGTTATGAAACCCCAAGTAAATGGTAGGGGAATATAAGTGTTTAGGAAGGAAAAAGGAGAAGGGAAAGGTAGATGGGGAGTCTGATAGGTGTAGGGATAGGGGTCTCTAAAAGGGGATATAGGGTATTAATTAGGTAATTTTGGGAAATGGGAAGCTTGCTTGCAAAATTAGGGTTTAGGAGAAAAACTAGGGTTTTGAATGTGAGACTAACACCAATCTTGATTTCATTCTTCAATCATTGAGGAAACAACTTTGAGGAGAGGGAAAATGATGTTTTGAAGAAGACACTTACTTCTTTTAAGGCAGAGGAGGTATAAGGACCTCTAAAGAATGAACAGGGGCAAAACCAGCCAAACGCGCAGCGCCTAAAGGAAGTGCGCAGCGCCTAAAGGGAGTGCGCAGCACCAAGAGGAAACGCATAGCACCAAGAGGAAACGTGCAACACCTCCACTCTTTTCTGTCGATTCGACCTCAAATTGTAAGAAACACTACTGGGGTTTGCTCAATGCGTAGTAAGAGGGAAATAAAGAAGATATGAAGGCAAAAGATATTTATACACCCTTGAATTTAATCTTTAGCTCCTCAAACCCCCTTTGCTAATGTTTTTTGTCACTTTCACCTTTTCATTTAATTGCTCTTGATTTTCTGACCCTTTCCTTTTGACAGGTGGATGAATGCTCAATTGGACTTGAATTTTGCAGTATTTGTTTGTCTTGCAACAAGGAGAAATGCTCCAGTGCAGCTGAGATTCATTATTACATATAGGAACATAAAATTACATATGAAATACAAATAAACTTAAAATACTCTATTTTCACGTCAAAAACATGTTTTTGTGGTGAAAATTAGATTAGGTTAAAACAAATAATAACTTAGTAGCTTATGACTTACAAATCATCATGCTTGTTTTATTAATCATCCTCATACCCTTGCTGACCTTTATTTACCTTTTAACATCAAACTTTTGACCTTGGTGGTGAAACCCTAAGACCTAATGAAATCATGCACTATGACCTAATAAAATCATGCCCTATGACCTAATAAAACCATGCCCTATGACCTAATGAAATCATGATTGCAAGTTGATTATGAAACCATAACTGGAGACAATCTTAAGGAGGATCAACAAGTATACTCTCTGAGGGAAAAATTTAGATTTTCTGAAGCGAAAACAACCATCAGTGGATCAGTATATCATGACCTAATGGAATGATGCAAAATTTTTAGTATGGGACCCCTAAAATGAAAATGGAAAGAGTGATTTTGATTGTTGATTGAAGTATGTAGATACTGACACTAACAGCAGTGAAGCATGTGTTGATATACCTCAGAGGCACATCTCAGTATGGATTGTGGTACAAACAGACAAAGGGAGTGAAGTTTCAGGGCTTCATAGATGCAGATTGGGCAGGGAGTCCATCAGACCAGAAGAGCACTTCTGGAGGAATCTTCAACCTTGGTTCAGTTGTAGTTTCCTGGTACAACAGGAAATAGAGGTTAGTTGCACTTAGCTCAGCAGAGACTGAATACATGGCTGCCAGTCAGGCAGCACGTGAGGCTATTTGGTTGTGGAAGATTCTAGTGGGATTGTTTGTTCAGAGGATGGACCCAACTGTGATCTACTACGATAATCGAAGTTGTATCAAACTCTCTGAGAATCCAGTTTTTCATGATAGGTCCAAGCACATTGATATCCAGTACCATCATCTTCGAGACTGTGTGGTGAAGAGGACCATGTTGTTGCTGTATATTTTGACCGAGGAATAGGATGCAAATATTTTGACTAAGGCATTGTCAAAATGCAAGTTCGAGTTCCACAGAGACAGAATTGGGGTGACTGATAATCCCTTTCTTGTTGAGAGGGAGTGTTGAAAATAGCAACAAGAAATTCTAAGAATAGAAGTGCTAAAAATAACATTTCGGGATAAATTCCAATTTTAGTTAGTCCCTAAACTAAAATTGAGAATTAAAATTCGAATTTGATCTTAGCAGCTATTTGTAAAATAATTAATTAATTCATCTTGAGTTAATTAGTTGTAGGAAATCAAACATGAGGTCTATGTGAAGACATGCAACAATTTCTCCATTGATTGAGGAAGTTATCCCTTGATTAAATGAGATCAGGATGAGTTGTACTTTGAGTTGTAATTAGTTAGCTCAATTAACTGAGTTAAGTCTAGTTAGATTAGTTCAAATAGTTTTTTGAACTAATTGTGAGTTCAGTTAGTTAATGCATGCATGCATGTAACTGTTGCACTTTAGATAACTTGCAATATTCTCTCATAAATAACTCATGCATGTCAGTTGAGTCAGAGACCCAGTTTGAAATCAGGTGATGGGACAATGTACTATCAGTTGCAAGAATATTCCATGGAGGATATCTCTTGCATGCAGAAGGAATTCATTCCTTGGAGATTGTGTAGTTACTTTTGAGTTTGATGAGTGTGTGATGAGGCCAATTCACACAGGTGGCAGCATTGGACCCCAAGAGAAACTGCGCAAGGAAATAGGAGGCTTGGAGGGCTGAGGGAAGGCATATCTTGTGTCTATTCAGTCTGTGAGCTGTAATTGTGGGATTGTACTAAGAGCAGCATAGCTTGTGAGCTAATGATTTGTGTAATCCAAACAATTTTCCACTTGTATGGTAATACAGAGATCGGGGTTTTTAGTTGAGGCTTTCCCCAGAGTATTCTTCTGTGTTGATGTGTGATTGTTTTCTCATTCTCAGTTATATGTGTTCTATACGATCTTGCTCAAAGTCAATTAAGCTTCCGCATGTTTGTTGCAGAAGTAGATCTTGTATTTTGCTTTAGTATATTGCATAATCTATTGATCTACAGTGGGAAATTCTACATGGTCTAGCAAGGGAAGCCATAGCATACATACCCTTTTCCTCATGTTTGTGTTTGTTGGAATCTCTTCTCCATTCTTTGATGGGCTATGAATGATCCTCATGTTCACTCATGAATTTTTGTACAAATTTCTTGTCGTATTTTTTCTTGGGCGGCAATAGCTGATACATTTTTCTTAAATCATTACTGGTAAATGACCTACCAACTGTCTACTTTTGAGTTGGAAACTCTCTCCCTAAAATATTCACACTATCAATGACCCATTTAACCATGTTCGTATAAGGAAATATCTTTGGCCAAGCTACAATTCTGTGTAAGAAATAATTGGCAATGTCACTCCAGGTAGACTCAAAGGTTGAGGTAGAATCATCAGTTGTAGACTTTCTTTCTGTTACCTTGGGTTTTTCATCTTCAAAAAGCTTGTGCATAGCTTCACATGAGGAGGTTCCGGTGTTTGGATTGCAGTCCATATAAAAAAAATAACGCAAGAATTTCAATAGCTTAAGGTGGAGGAGTGACTGGTTGTTGTTGAACAACAGGTTTCTTCCTGGGTTTAGTTTCCCTAGACATTTCCACTGAGCTTTGCTTATTGGGACTGGCCTACGAAGGGAAAACACATAAATAAGTGGAAACTTTCATAACTGAAGAATTCGTTAGAGTGAATAACCAATTTCATATCAATTCATGTCTTTATGAGCAAAATCTAGTGATATCAAGCTACAATAATCAAATTGTTTAGAACTTTGAAATCATAAATTCGTTACATTTGGCCATTAAATGATAAAATGTGGGTTCACATGGGCTTTTTTACATGTTAGCATATCGGAATATTATATCAGAGAAATCTTATGGTTGTATTTTTGAAACATGTGATATTCTTACCTTCTGATAAGCTTTTATTATTAAAATGTAACAACTAAAAATATAAGCGGGAAGGGATATTGGAGGTCTTGTATCGGAGATTTGATATCGAGGGTTGAAAAGAATGATAGCCAATAGGAAGTTCCGATATGGATATGAGGGGTTTATCGGAGAATTGGAGGATTGGGAATATCGGAGATTGACGATATGAGGATATCAGAGTATCGAAGATGTCATATATCAAAGGATGGGTGAAAAGAGATATCAGAGGATCGATGGATCGGGATACCAGAGTATTTTTAGTGATGCTTATATGAAGAGTTCTAATATTCAGAAGCTCCGATAATGCTATGTGGCAATCCTGTAGGGCCATGTCTTTTATTATTATATTCGCAAAGAAGCACTTTATTACTTTAGGCTTAGAATATTTGAAAACTTTAATGAGTGAGGGATTTATCACAACTTATCCTATGGGACATGTTACAATATTTAAAATATTCTGATAAATTTCTTTCGATAATGCATTTAAAAAAAATCCTATGGGTATCTTATTTATGAATATGTGGTATGAGCCTAAGCTTCGATAAGGGAATTCTCTCATTTAGTCATGTTTTTTGGTGACAAAAACTAAAATTGTCTTATTTGATTAAAAGTAAGGGATTTTATCTAAATTCAAAAACGGTCCCCATTATTTATTAGTTCTACTATTAAAATTAATGGGGGGTTATTGAGTAGTGCAACAGATCCCCATACCTCTTATGCCCCAAGCAAGATATTCCCATTGCCCCCAAGCACTAGATTGCTCGTCTTCAAAAATGAATTTGCAAAGAAAGAATTCTAGAAATATTCTCTGTCTACACAGGGTCCATACATATTTAGGATTGTGAGATCCATAGCTAAGTCTATGGAGTAAACCTCGACTCCCAAGGTCGAAATCGAACTCCAATAATTAGAGATCTTAAATTTCAATAGGTTGAAACCAGTGGCCAGCCCACCTGGTCATCCTCTTGCATCCAATGAGAAAAAGAACTAGCATGAGAATCTCCTACTAATCATCTTTGCAACTTTTTCCCCTGGGCCTAAAGTTTCCTGACGTGGGAGAATATCAGGAGAAGAAACCGACATGAGTCATTTCAGAGCTAGTTTCTTACAACTACCAACTAACCCTCAGTAGTTGAAATCAAGGGCTATCATTGGGAATCATCTACAAGAGCTTGTGCTGCTCTAAGCATCCCAACGAGAGTCTTTTGTTTGCCATCAAATATGTCCATACGAGCCTTCAACTAAGCCTTCGACATATTAGATTTTTTCCTATGAGTTTTGGGGATAATACATTTCCTAGAATTTCCCCTAGCCCTCGTGACCGATTATCCACAAAGTCCTTGGGAAGTCTAGGTTGTAGGTTGTAAGGGTTGTGGGCTTGCAAGGAAGGTGTCGAGCATGAGGAAATCTCCATAAAGGGGACTAGAGGAGGGATAGAGGTTACAAGGTTGTCTAGAGGTGCACATGAGCTATGTAGGGATACAAAATAGAAGGAAATGATCTGGAATGACCAAGTCTCAAAACATAACGAATAACAACATCAAATTGAGAAATAACACAAGAAGTGAGAAGGGAGGTACTCGAATGCATAGGAGGTAGAGATAAGTCTTCATGGATTTATTCTAAACCTGCAAGCTCAACAAAGGGTTCTTGTTCCTCTATTGCGTCAATTTCCACTTATGCTTCTCCATTATCCTGGACAAGTGGTGCGACAACCTCTACTGGAAAAGGAGATCTCGACCCTACCTCTTCATTATGTGCACCGCCTCTTTCCAGTGGAACCCTTTGATCCCAAAAATCCCCTAATGCAACCCTCTATCTGCTATTAACTCTCACCTATAGTGGGAAATCTTTGATCAAGTGTCCAATCTTATGGCAATGATTACATCTAAAAGGTAATTCCTCATAATCCATTTGCTAAAAATGGGAGTGATCATCGAAGAAAAACTTGAGGTTTTCAAACAGCCCGTCCCAAGGATCAAGCTCAACCAGAATCCGTGCGACTCTTATAGTCCTTGTGGTAAGAAAGGAAATGTTCACTTCAAGAAACTTGCCTAACTTATTACCTACCAATTTAAAAGCTAACTTCTGTCCACATTTAAGGAGGAAGGTCAAGAAGCCTTACCCACACAAGAACTGCTTCCATAGAGAGCATCGAAAAGGGGATTCCATATCTTGAATAGAAACCAGCGATTTTACAATTCTCCAGTGCTTCCCGAGTACCCAAGAGAGATTTTTTGTTGACTTGAAGCGTAGCATAAACCATTCCCTGACAAGAACTGTAACCTCAACATCTCTCACTGGAGAATCCTTCCATGTCTACTTTACCCACTTGGCTACTTCCTCAGTAGAGAAAAAATTCCCCTTTTCCCTCCCAACCATAATATATTAAGAGGCCTCCATTTCCTTATCATAGTGGATTTCCTTCCCAACTATCGGATTATTGTCTTCCAGTTTCCTCCTCATCCCTTTGCTCTTATTTCTTTTAGTGTCTTCTCGACGATTTATCTTCCCTTCCAACTCTGGGTCTTTTACTACTCCAAGACTATTCCTATCCAAGGAGAAAGTTTCGTTTCTTGTTCCCTGGGAAGGGAAATTCACCTCCACTTGACAGGGTTCTCCTACCACTCCAGTATGACCTGCCTCCATTACATGCTAACTGTGGGCACCAAACCCCAGATCTTCGTCCTTAGGGTTTTATCTCCTATTAAGATTCCACCATTTAATAAGAGAGACTTCAAATTATTCACCCTTCCACCTTCATCACCTAGAATAGGTATCCCTAGTTGGTCTTTTTCTCTGATTCGATCATCTCTTTCACTTACTCCTCCAAACCCATTCCTCGTGCTACCGACCTCCATCACGGTAGTTAGATCTCCTCCTTCACCTAGGGCTTGAGATATACCCCTCCAGTAGCGATCAATCTCTACGAACAACTCTCTCTATTAAGGGAATCCCCATCCCATCTCTCTCAAAACCCTCACTGAGTGGTTTTGGATCTCCACCACTTGTCCACAATCCACAACTCTTGACTATATCTTCCAGGCCCTCGGTAAAGACTACACTAGTGTTTTGAGAAAATGAAGGGGGCATCGAAAGGGAAATACTTACCAGACCCTCTGCACGAGAAATTTGTTGAACGAGACCCAAATTTGAAAGCGATGCACCTTTCCCTAAAAACTTTCCTTATTGGGAATGAATTGAACATCCCCCTGATCCCCCTGATCTTTTTCCAACTGAAGAAACTGCTTTACCCCTTCCCGGATTCTGGTATCCCTTGACTCCCTCCATAGGAACAATATAGGGCTTAGCTGGAGGAGCTAGCTTTGCTAGGTTTTGCTAATTGGGCTCAAGGCCCTAGACTACTAGAATGTCCACTAGATCATGGTCTAACTCAACCTTCCCATGTTATTTTACCATCTTCTACCATTGTAAAAACTATCAGGTCTACCCTGAGCCAAAAACCTATTGAGATTGCATTGTTCCCTGTCTGTTGTTTGAAAAACCATAAACTTTGTTCTAAAACTACCTTGGGCAAGCTTGCACTATGAGAGTTTGGGAGCCAAATCATCATACAAAGTGCTTCATTCCCATCGACAGGTTGGGCTGCCATCCTGACACAATCTGACGCTCGCCTGTCGTACTCAGATGCACTTGGTCAAACCCTAGCTGCAGAAGGAGCTCCATCCTCCCTCTGGGTGTTTGTTAAAATAATTATTTAACTTACCAATTATATATATATATAATTATATAATATATATATAATATATATAGATATATAGATATATATACACAATATACTATCTATATATATCTTTATATATTATATGCTATGCTGTAAGTTAGTTATATTATAGTTATGTGTATGCTATATATAGTTAAATATAATTATATATACTTTATCTTATATATAGTTATGCTATATGAAGAGTGTGGTGGTAATGTGGTGCATTATGTTACAAATAGTTATTGTTTATGTTTATATAAGTATAAATGTTACAATACTTATATAATTTATTATATAAACTATAATTAACTAAGTATAATAACTTTATAATAGTTATGTTTTTTAACATGTGGTTATGTTAATATAATATATATATATATATATAATATTATATAGTATATATATATATTATAAAAAATTTTATAGTTTTAGAAATTTAAATTTACGTCAATATTTTTATTTAAATAATCAAATTTAATAGAAAATAATATATTATTAAAAAATTTAAAAATTTATAAATTATTTTAAATAAAAAAAATCTTATTTGATAATAGAATTCACCATGAGCAACTACATTTAATATTTTTACATCTTAAACTTTTATGATTAGAATTGTGAAGATCTCTATTTCCAATATATAATATAATAATGTTATAAATAGCAATATGAACATAAATAGAATAAATACAATTTATTGATTATAGTTTGGTTGTTTTATGTTTTGAAGTTTTTTTGAATATATTTTTGGTCAAATTTGTTCAAAATTTAAAATGTATTTCAAATAATAAAAAATCAAAATCAGTTGAAAAATTATTTCACTAAATTCCCAAGAAAAACTTCAAAACCTAAAATAATTAGAAAATAAAATTTTGACCATTCAAAATAATAGACATATGATCATTGCAATTATTAAAAACTTATACTTGAAATGAAAAAAATTAAAACCTAATTTGTTGTTTTTTTGGTGGTTTTCAATGGTTTTCTGGGTGGTTTTCATGGCTGTTTTTTGTGGTTTTTGTATGGCGGGTTTTCATTTTTTTTCAAGAAAAATTAATTGAAATAGGAAAAAAATGATAGGAAACCTACCT
This sequence comes from Pinus taeda, assembly GCA_000404065.3. NCBI lineage: Eukaryota > Viridiplantae > Streptophyta > Pinopsida > Pinales > Pinaceae > Pinus > Pinus taeda. Next base: position 322,897 of record APFE030275970.1, on the reverse strand, counting down.
TAGCCTCCATATGGTGGTTGGTTCAAGCTTATGGGACGTTAGTGGGGTCGTTAGGTCACTGGATCGAGCTCCTCCATCTTGATCGAGATTCCAAACTCTCAGTCTAGCTCCACTTTCCCTCGTTGTTTGCACAAAATGGCTTGGGCAGATTGCTGGCGGGTCTTTTAATGACAATTAGGCTCCACGCCCAAGTTGTATTGGCATAAAATTTCAAAAAAATGGCTCGATCAAGCCCATTGCTTGATAGAGCTCCTAGATAACCTTGGGTTACATAAGAGCTCGATTGAGCAATCTTTAAGCCCTCAAATAGCTCGATTGAGGGCTCAAAGATTGCTCAATTGAGCTACTTTTTTCACCCACAACGTGCCCTAGCTTGCCAAAAAGTGTAACCCAACTTCATGCATAGACAAAATTACCTACGACTCCCATGCAAAGAGTGCCTTAAAAGTGTACTTATTCAACTATAATTCTATGTCCATAAACAAAACAAAACAAAAAAAAATCTTAACAAAGAGTTGTTTTTAAATTAAAAAAGTGAAACTTGTATAATTAAATTTCCCATCCAAAAATAGGACTTGTTTTGTAATTAAAACAGTGAAACTTGTAGAATTAAATTTTCCATCCAAAAAGAATTGTATTTAATTTTTAGATATTTAATTTTATTTCAAATATGATAAAAAAAGAGAGTAGATAGCGACATTATAAATAACTCACACAAAAAGCGTTTTAAAGTATACTCATTCAACAATAATTCTTATGGGTAAAGGCTTCACCCAAAACATCCAAAGTTTTAATGATTTTTAACACAATTTTTCTAGAAACATTTTCTTCTCATAATATCATTTATTGGAATAATAATAATAACATTTTCTTTATTTTCAATAATTCCTAATATATCTTCCCTAATGTCTCTCTGACACCATGGTTCACTCGAAATGTCAGACTTTTTACGATTTATAACACATTTTCTCTATAAATTTTTTCTTCTCATGCTATTCCTTATTGAAATAATAATAAACACATTTTCTATAAAAATTATTTCTTCTAATAATATTCTTTATTGGAATAACAGTAAAACCTTCTCACAACACAATTGCGTTTTTAAAAAGTTGGTCTCTTTCTTTTCACTTATATTTTAAAAATTAGTCCCTTTCTTTTCACCTATATTTTCTATATTTTCTGATTCATATCCATCATGTCCTTGATCATGAGTGAAAAGTTCATCTAAAACATTAAATTTTTTAACAATTTTTCCCATAATAAATGAAAGGTTCATCCGAATCATTAAATCTTTTAACCAATTTTCACAGGCTTCCTCTACAAACCTTTTTTTCTCATTACACATTACAACTATAAAAATCTACATTCCAAACAAATATATGTAAAGAGTTGTTTTGCAATTAGACGACCGTGGATTAAATTTCCCATCCCGTGACAACATTCCCATCTTTTATTGGTCCAAAATAATTTGTATTTAATGCTTATGTATTCTACACTATAGATCATAAAATGAGGAATGAGTGAATGCCAGAGGACCAAGTCAGTTAATGTTCTCAGATAATAATTTTAGTTGAGCTTTCTAGAGCATCGATGAAATTGATAGCCAACCTGCACTTTTAGGATGCGTCGACACAAAATTGGCCGTGTATCTTAAACATTTTAGACAGGTTATTAAGGTAATGACGATTCCAAACCTGATTTACCCAAATTTTGACAGGTTTTATTTGGATCACCCAAAATTTTCTCTTGGCACATCCACAACTTTATTTTCCTGCTCCTGTTCGTCAATACATTCACAAAACCAGACTGTTCACGATGAAGCAGGCCGCGGTAGCGTGCTGTAAGCTCTATATATCTGAGAGCAGGAATGCCAAAGCATTGGAGGCCGTAGAAAAGGCAGCCAAAGCTTACCCACATGCTGCTGCGCTCCTCAATGCATTTGAAGACAAGGACTACAACCGTGTAGGTTACACACTTGTATTTCCTTTCTCTTCATCACAGCAACAACAGGCATCTTGTCCTTCGCAAAACACAGTATTGCGCATGGTGAGGGCTGCGTTACAGACAATAAATCTTGAAGGGCATTCTGGAACTCATCCCAGATTGGGAGTTGTTGACCACATATGTTACCATCCCTTGGGGGATGCCTCACTGCATCAGGTAGCCTCTGTGGCTCGATCTCTGGCAGCTGAAATTGGTCTGAGTCTTAAAGGTCTGTATCACATTCTTTTTCCCTGCAAAATCATTGGTGGATTTTACTATTTTCTGCAGATTAATTGCAGTTTCCGTAGCTATATCCGGCTAGTTATATTCATCAGCAAACATGAATTTACCTGGCTGATGACAGAAACAAACCATATATTATCTCATTCAATATCTCATATTAGCATAAACAGCCAGGTTGTTATTTCTTTGAATTTCTTATATTTCCACCAACCTCATAACTGATAGGAGGCCTTGACATGCCACAGTACCAACCTTTCTATATGGAGCAGCACACCATGAAAACAGAAATATAGATTCCATCAGAAGAGCATTGGGTTATTTCAAGCCCAACCACGAGGGGCAATGGGTAGGGTTAGCTTCTGGCCCCTTGAGTTTATCACCGGACTATGGCCCATCTCAAGTTCAATCTAGTACTGGAGTTGTGATTATCGGTGCATGCCCTTTTGTGGTCAATTATAATGTGCCCATACTTTCCAATGATCTGGTAAAAGGGCGTCGAATTGCGAAGAAAGTGAGTGCAAGAGGAGGAGGTTTGCCTGATGTACAGGCTATGGCTCTGTTACATGGGGTTAAGGGCATGGAGATTGCTTGTAACTTGCTGGATGCCAAAAATGTTGGCCCAGATAAGGTGCAAGAGGAAGTGGCATCGCTGGCAGAAAAAGAAGGTTTGATAGTGGAACAGGGCTATCTAACTGATTACTCAGAGGATCAAATTTTAGCGATTGCCTTGCAGAGATTGAACTTGATGGAGAAAGACAATTTGGCAAACGGTTTGGTGGAACCTAAAGGTAGTGTCATCATGGAAAATCTGGATTGAGGTAAGAGCATCGGAGCTCTAGAGACATTTATTTATTTAATAGCTACAACCATGGCAGTATATCAGAGCGGTTGAATCATGTATTTGTCTGAGGAAAGGGCAAGACATATCTATCCTTTTAATTGTATCGAGATGAAATACAGAACTTGAAAAAGCATTTATGAGGGCACTGTGAAATCTACCAGAGTGTCAGTCATCTTCCATGTCTACAGGCTTCAAACTGTCTGTCAGGCATAATGGCTTCTGTTTGCATACTCTGCATTAGCTTTGGGTTTTCTTCGATAGATGGAAAACATGAGGGCTGCATGTAGCGCAATATAAATAACTAAGCTTATAGGGTTGACTTGGTCAGTTTACTTGACTGAGAAATAAGAACATAATAACAGTTTGAAACATAAAATCAGCTCTGTAAATTTTTTTGATTAAAACAAGCTATTCTTTCATTTTCTGTTTTGTAGATATGAATTTTGATCTTGCTTTTTATGCAAAGTCAAGTTTTGAGAGGTTGAACAACCGTTGAGTGATTCACTTACTTTTTCATGTTGCCACTGCTTGTAATCCCATGGATCCTAAGTAGTTTCCTAAGCAGAGATAATAACGTCTAAATTAATGCTCTTTATGCCAAATCTCCCTTCATATAGATGGTACAGTGATCCTGTGTAATGTGTAATCTAATATGTTGATACTGGTAGTTATTTTGCTTTGTGCTGTTCATGACAGTGCATGAACATTAAAAAAATATATATATGTTAAACCGATGAAAATATACAAGGGATATTCCAAATGTAGCATTGGTCGAAATTTTTTATTGGAAATCGTAAGAAAGATAACTTCTCTGATGAATTTTGTGGCAGCATTGTCTATCAAACCAATTTTTTTTTATTAAACAAACTATTCTTTCATTTTCTGTTTTGTTGATATGAATTTTGACCTTTCTTTTTATGCAGTGCCAAGTTTTGACAGGTTGAACAACGGTTGAGTGATTCACTTACTATTTCCTGTTGCCACTGCTTGTAGTCACATGGATCCTTAGTAGTTGCCTGAGCAGAGAGAATAGCATCTAAATTAATGCTATTTAATCCAAATTTCCCTTCATATAGATGATACAGTGATCCTGTGTAATGTGTAATCTAATATGTCGATACTGGTAGTTATTTTGCTTTGTGTTGTTCATGACAGAGTGCATGAACATAAAAATAATAAATAAACCAATGAAAATATACAAGAGGATATTCCAAATGTAGCATTGGTTGAAAATTTTTATTGGAAATCTTCAAGAAATGCAACTTCTCTGGATGAATTCTGTGGAAGCATTGTCTATCAAACTAAAATACCATGAATTTGAAAAAGTGAACTGGTTAAAGGACTGTCAAAATGCTAGATGCCATTTTCTCCCACAGAATACTAAAAGCAAAAAAAAATAAAAATCACATTTGATAGATGCCTTCCAGCACCTAGTAAACAGTCTTCAAGGAGAGAGTAAAAATTATTAAGGCATGCAATCCAAGAGTATAAAAAAATAGAAAAGGAAATTTCCCACATAAGCCTTCAAATATAACACCAGAAAATAAATTCTCCAGGTAAGCAACCTTATGGAGGCCAAGACAAAACATCGTATAGTTATCCATATAAATACATACCCTTGAGTCTTAGCTTCACACAAAAACAGTAACCAAATCATCCATAAACCATTTCATATCTACAAGCAAACGTCAGCAAGTAATCATGGCACCAGCTCAAACTTGACTATCAGGAAAAAAGCCCAGGATTATGTTCAGCAAGGAAACCTTCCTGGTGGTCCCACCAATGGCAAGCTCATGGAGCGATCTTTAGACACAGCACCAGCTAAGACTTGAAGATCAGAAAAAAAAAGGCTTCAGCAAGGAAACCTTCCTGATGGTCCCACCAATGGCAAGTTCCTGGAGCCATCTGTGGGCCATCCTTAGAGAGGGTCTGCCAACATGTTCCTTTCTTTATATACATGGAAAAGGTGACTCCTGGTGCCATGAGTAGACCATCTTTAGAGAGGGGATCTGCCAACATGTTCCTTTCTCTATATACATGAAAAAAGAGTGTTCATTAATAGCAGCTTTGAAATTCAATAGTATTTCATAAAAAGGCCTGAAGAGAAAATTTTCCATAGTACAAATCCCATTTAACCGATTTATAATCACTTGAGAGTCTCCCATCACTTGCAATTTTTGAACACCTGTTTGTTTGTATATTCAGCAAGATGACCAATTTTAACCCAAGAGCTCACCCCTATTCAGTGGCTCACCTCCCTTGATGTCTCCCCAGAGCCAGCGTTTTAGTAGTTGCAAGTAGGTATGAGAGAACATTAGCATGATTGATTAATGGTGTTTTGCAGCATTCATTTACTTTGATACTCAATGAGACGGAACGATATCAGATTAGGAAGAAGCCGGATTTTCTCAGAGATTAAAAAAGGTTTTATTTGCACCTGTGTCACACTGGGTTTCAAAAATGGGGCAGGGGGACAATTTCTGAGACGGGTGAAAGGGGCCAAATTACAGCGGATACATATTGAAAATAAGTAACAAAATATCGATAAAAAACAGAAAATAAAGAATTAGATATCTAAAAGACTAAAAGATTGAGATGTGGCTATAATAGGTAAAGACATCAACATATGAAAATTGAAAATTTTCCAAGACTAGTTCACGAGTTTGACAGATCTAAAATCATTAGAAATCGATGATCAGAAATCAAAGTTCGGGAATTTAGAGCCTGAGTTTGCCGAACTTGGCGAAGAGAATTCTTCACAAGAGATTGGTTTATTTGGAAGTTTGATGAGCTTGAACAGCAATTAACATCTAGTGCAAACAGGGATGTGGTAGCTTCATTTTGGAAAACAAAATGCAATTGTATTTCTTTGATCTACCCTCAGTAAATATGGATGATATGGATGATAGCCACACTCTTTTTTTTCTAAAGGAAAAAATTGCTGTCGCTTTCTATTAATAGTAGACAGTGTCAGTACATATTCAGAGAATTCCCCCTCAAAAAATACATGATCATCTAGAATATTCAGAGAATCTCTCCCCCCCCCCCCCAAAAAAAAAATACATGATCATCTAGAAAAATCATAACTGACTCCCAAGTATTTAGTGAATCTAATGCTCATATGTTAAAACCAAAATTCAATCCAGATCTCATGGATCTACTACACACATGAGTCAATCCAAACAGCTAGAAGGATGTAAAAAGAACACCATCCCATGAAATACAAAAAGCCACGAGAAACGGCCTAGAAACCAGACTTATAGCATATCAAAATTTCCCTCCGCCATCTCCTTGCCATCAACAAAAAAAACTGAAACGTATTGAACTTGTAGCAACAACCAAATCACGCTTCGAAAGTCCATCCGCCATTGTGTTGAGCTCCTTGTACACATGTAAAAAAGTGATATGCACAAAAGACCACTTAAGGAGCTCTATGCGCTCCATCCAGCCAACCAAGGAGGGGGCCGAGAAGGAGGACCGCCCAGCCACAACATCAATAGTAGAACTTGAATCCCCATACACTGAAATCTTCTGCAACTATAAGCGCTTAGCAAAAGCCAACAAACCCCAAAGAGCTAATAACTCAGTCTTGGAGTTCGACCCTGAACCCCCATGCCAGAAAAGTAGGAAATGTATTAGAGGATTGATCCTCAACCATGCCCCACATCCACACCTGCCATCTTGAGCTGTGCCATTGAAGAAACCTGCTAGGAATACCACATGCAATGGAGGACACAATGCCATGGAAATGTTACCAACCCATTTAAAAAGTCCCCCCGTTGACAACCATACCAAGTATTAGAGAAAATTCTAAAGATATTGTGTGGTCTTTCTTCAAAGATCGCATTGTTTCTTGCTCGCCAAATCTCCTAGGGAGTATATAGAGAAAGAGCTTTATATATCCCTCTCCTACTAAACCACCACTTACAGCAAGATTCCATAGAATCAAAGGAACCCATCTGAGGAATCTGAACATAATTTAATATACGTGCCCAAACCTCCATTGACAAAGGGCAATGGATAAATAGATGTGCAACACTTTCTTGTCCCATGTGGTAGGAATCACAACAACCCGGGCCTCGATATCCCCTTTTACAGTTGTTGTCCAAGGTAAGGATTTTGTTTTTCTAGATCAACCGGTTGAAGATGATCACCTTCAGAGCAACATGCCACCTCCAAGCTTTCTTGTACCAACACGAGACTATTAAGGGTTTGACTTTATACGAAATATAGTTGTAAATATTAGAAACCACCATCGAACCCTTTTACAAAACACCCTTCCAAACCAATGTATCACCTGAAGCCTTCTTCATGAAGCCAACTAACTGAAATCTTGTATGATGCGATGCCAGGATGTCGCAAGGCCACCCGATAATCCATAATCCAATCTCTTCTGCACTCTTCCACACCAGGTACGAAAGATCTAGCTGTCAATGCTCTATTGCTTGGCCTAGGAAGAATATGCCCATTGTATGAAGAGCACTGATGATAGCCATTAGAGAAATTTTGAGGTCTAAAATGGGCCTCTAAACAAAAATGTACAACCAAAATCAACTTTATAAGAACCAATAGGATTCAAGATGATGATGTCAACCATGGGGGATGATTCACCCGTAAAAAGGTAAAAAGATTAAAAAATTTTAAAACTACATTTTCAACTCATAATTCAACTTATCTCCCGAGGATTTTTCTCAAATTTCAAGTGAGAGCACTTGTTAGATATGAAATTTAATTTCTCATCCAAAGAGTACATATGTTGCACATTTTCGATGGACTCTGATACACGAAAAATGAAAAATACATGAAAAACATGATTGCAATTATATTTTTTTGTGTATTTCTCATTTTTCGTGTACAAGGTCCATCGAAAGTATGCAACATGGATACTGTTATCACTCAGTTTTTTCCCTAGAAGTTATCAGAAGAAGGAAGCAACCGAGGTAACCAAAAACCAATCTTTTAGGCTTAGACTGTAGCCAACCTAAGTCCAGAGAGGGCTCTCTCTTTATAATTTAGCTTTGTTTTTATGGGATTTTAGGCTAGTTCTTAGTGTTCATGGGGTTTTGATTTAGGATTGAAGGTAGGGTGGTGGAATTCTTGGAGCAGATGGATATAGCTAGGTTTTCAAGCCATTGGGCTATGGAGTCAATAAATGGATAGCATAACTGGACCAAATCATTAAAGGGAATGTTCACAGGGTAGGCTAGCAAAGCAAAAGACAGATCTTTAGGGCTAATGGGTGAAGTGATTCTAACCAAGGTGAAAGGGCACTTAAGAATCCTTGGACCGGGATCAGAATGAAGAACAGAGGGTGATCACGAGCAAAGGGCAATTAAGAATCCTTTGCTATAGACCAGAGAAGAAGCTACATAAGCTAAGGAGCAATTAAGAATTCCCTAGTTAAGATAGTTTAGGAGAAAACATTCAGAATGTAAAACAGTCAAGACAGAGTGCATTCAAACAATTTCTGAAATATCATTCCTTGTTATACATTTCGATTTTTAGAGAAACAAGTAAGATTATCAAAAAACATAAGAAAAAACAACAGTGAACATGAGAGAATACTTATTTGTATTTCGCTTTACACAAGAATCTTGTAAAATATCGGATCTTTATTCCTTGATCCAGCAAGCCAATCCAGTCATTGATACAATAGAATTTTGATTTGAGAGAAAAAGTCTATAGAAACGTCTTGGAATCCACACTAAATACTTCGAAATGTGAAGCATTTATACAAAAATAATTACAAAATATCTCATAACAATTTGAGATTTAATCTAGGGAATAAAATATTTTTATGCATGAAGATAGAGACAGATGTAGAACTGGTTCTTGTTGTCTCTTTTATTGTGGTGTTGCTGGCAGTTTCTGTTGATTTTTGAGCTCTTTAAGCTGGCTGATAGTTGTGGTATTTCTACGCTGGAATCTTCTTTACCTTGATCTTTCACTGATACTCTTTGACCCTATTGATTTATCTTTTACCTGCTTCACCTTGCTGCCTTCAGATTTACTGTAGTAACTTTCTGATGTAAAAGTTTTTCATAGTAAATCTGTCATTTTCTCCCACCATTCTGCCTCAGGCAACTTTATTTTCACCATTCTTCTGTAGATTTCATCTACCTTTGTGTATTTTGCAAAATTGGGCTTGGTGAGAAACAAGTGTTTCACCTCATGTTCTAGGAAAAACAAGTTCTCCAATGTATCATATAATACTTTGCCTGTAGGCAAAGCTTTAATAGCCGAAGAGTTAACTTGTTCCTTGGCCAATTTCCTGAGTCTATCACTATAGTCCAACTGGGTCATGAGTTTGTCATTGATGGCCAGGGGACTAGGAAGACCTTTGTTCCTTAAAATCTGAAACTTCGCCATGAACTTGTCAATGGCTACTTGCTTGTTGTGGCACTTCTCTTCTAAGTTGTGCATGACGTTTCTTTTGGAAAGAACCTTTCTAATCTCCAGAATGGCTTCAGTCCTGTCTTCTATGTTAAGCTCTTGGAGCTCATATTTGTTCTTGATGTTTAGGAAGTGGATGAGTCGATTTGCATCCTCAGGTTTGTCTCCTAGTTCTTCTCTTACTTTCTGGATAGCTTCAGTGGCTATCTTCACTAATTCTATCTACTCAAATATAACTTGGATTGATGGCCAAATATCATTGACAAAGTCAATGATATTGGCCCAGAGCATCTCTTTAGTCTATCTTAGTGGCTTCTACAGTGTCAAATCTTTCTCTAGGACTTTGATTTTCTGACCCATCCTTTAGGCTTTCTGTGTCTCTTCTCTTTGCTGAATTTTGGCAAGTTTAGAGTCAGTTTCCAAACTTGCCACTTTCTCCTTTAATTTTTTGAGCTCTGTAGCCTGGATGGACATCTCCTCCATGGCTTTTACCAGTTCTGTTGCTTTCTCAGTTGATGTACCTAATGCTGTAGTGGACTCAGTTATAATTGGCAGTGTTGTGGCAGGTGGAGCTGTAGGTGCCAATGACGCTGCCAATGTGGAAGGAACTATTGTTGATACTGTGGGGATGACAGTGCTGGAAGTTGTGGCCAAGTCACTTTGCTTCGACTGAATTAAAGTGTCCAACTCCTTCTCTGTCTCCTTGAGTTGATCGTTTAACTTCAGGACTAAGTCCATGAGCTCTTCATGTCCTTGTTGTGCTTCTAGGACTCCCTGTGTCTGTGGGTGATGCAGCTGGGGTATCTTTAGCTGCTTCTTGAGTGCAGCTATGCCATCATTTTTCTTCTTGATCAGTTGCTCTGCAGCTTTTACATCTTTGGGATCATGTCCCAATTCAATCACTAAGTCGTCTAAGGACTTGATTCTATTATCTTTAGCCTGTGAGGAGGCTTTCTCTAACTGTAAATGAGCTGATATATTGTTCTGGGAGTTCTGAAATTGGTGGGCAGCAATGGCCTTCCCTGTTAATGTGGAGTATATCATCTCCCTTGTTTGCTTGTGCAGTTCAATCTGGTCAATGGGATGAATATCCCTTGCTAGTACTTCAAAATCCACCCTCTTAAAATATGTTGTTGTCCTTGGCTACTGAGTGGTTGGCTTGATGAAGGTCATCTGCATTTTTCCTTCTTTGACATCAAAGGCTGACATAAGCCTTGTTTGATTGGTAAGGGTCATTTTCAAATACTGTGCATAGGTTTGGGCTTTCAGCCTCTCACTTCTAGCCTTTATTTCTTTGTATCTTTCCTTAATATCTTGGTCTTTATTTGCTGGTATCCTGAAAGAGGATATCTCAACACTTTGTTGCCTTTCCAACATATGAGTGTGTGATGTGGAAGGTTCTAGGATGCCTCCAGATGGAGTGGCAAGCCTGCTCATATCTCTTTCTGTGCTTGTAACCTCCCCTGTCTCCTCTGTATATTCCTATTCAGAGATAGGATTCACTCTTTGTCTCTTAGCCTAGCTTGTCTCTGCATAGGCTTGTGATGTTGCTCTTTCTGAAGTAGTGGCCCCTTCCCTATTTCTCTTGATGCTTTTCTCTTCATTTAGAGGATTCTATAGAACTAGAGGGGTATTCATGGTAGTTTCTGGTTTATCTATTTTCTCTGGTATGTCTGTTTGATCTGGCACCTCTGACAGGTCTGGTACATCTGATGGTTCTGTCCTGGTTGACTGTTCTGGCCTATCTGATTGTTCTGGTCTATCTGACTGTTCTAGCACCTACAAGAAAGAATCCTCATCAAGTTGTTTTTCCAGATCAATTACTGTGTTTTTCACAACAACTTCTGCATTATCCCTATCCTCTAAAGTGTTTTCCACCCATTCCAATTGGTTGGCATACTTTTCTATCTCAGGGATGCGGTGATGGATATAGGGGGTCATCTTGTTCTTCTGCCTTCTTTTGCAGATGAAGTCCAAGAGATCATATCTCTATATGAAGCTCTATTTTAGTTTTAATCTCTGAAGGATTAGGTCTACCTCCTTTCCAGCTTCTCTGCTATTACAAATAAAGGGACCTAATTGGTATTTGATTTTGAGATGGGCTTTCTATTTGGATTTAACAAAGTTTACCTAATCTAAATTTATTATTTACCTGTAGTACTCTAGGGCAAATAACCTCATTGGGAGGTATTTACGTAGTTTGTATCGGGCCAGCTCACATCCATAAATCCTGATTTCAGTGTGGTTTTGGTACAGGTACCAATCTCCCACCTGATGATTGATGTTTAGATGAAGGACTCTCCTGATTTCAAGATTATTTCTTGGTGGAGGGGTTCCAGTAAGCATGGTCATCACAGGGTGGACAAAGAAATCAATGAATTCATTGTATAAATAAGGGGAGGGATGTTGATGAATTAAAGGGATCCAGAAGATAACTGATCTTGGTTGGCCCTTGGTGTCCAATTTTTTCAAGGCAAGTGGCAATTTCTCTGACTGGTAATATAGGAAAAGGTGATACAAGACCAAGGAGTATTTGAAGACTTTCTCATTACTCATTCTTAGGAACTGTTCATGCATCCTGTCAGCGATGAACTGCGCATAGTCATATATGATAGCAAGAGGCTGTCCTGGAGTGTATATGGACATGAAGGTTAAAATAATTTCATTAATATATTCACTGGTGGTATAACCTAGGACTCTAGATATCATATCCACAATACTTTTGCTCCATGGAGAAAATAAAGCTGCTACATACGGAGGGGGTTCTTTGGGGGTATACGTCTCTTCTACGATAAAGGTTTGGATTATTTGAGCCAATCTTGTAGGGCTGAGTTTAGGATATAAGTCCAACAGGTCTCCAATGGAGAGGGGAGTCAAGTTTTGGCCAGGCTAGAGTTGTAGCATCTCATTTATAGATTCAGCGGTGATGGTGAAAAGAATGGCTTGGTTAGGAGACATGACTGCTCTTTGACTGAGGACATAGTTGGCATGGAAATAATGTACAATTTCTGAGGAAGTGTGGACTCTGGGGAACTGGTACTTAGGCAAATTGGACTCCCATGGACCAATTTCATTAACTTGGTTCAAGTATCTATCCGTACTTTGGTAGTATACTTTGAGCGGGGATTCATGGACAGTGGTGTCCTTTACCTGGAAATCCCTATCAGCCAAGGTAAGGTGGTCTAGATCTAAGTGGGGTGTAGAAATGGGTCTCACATCCATGGCAATTGGGGCCTCCATTCTTAGTTCTTGTGGATTTGAGTATGGAGGAGGTGATTTTCAGTGTTTTAGGGAAATGGTGGTTCAGTACAGAGTAGGTTTGAGTTGTTAGAGTTTCTTTTATTAATTTTTTACCTTAACTAAGAAAACTCAGTAACTAGTTCTGAAATTGATAGGGTTTTCCAGTGAATTATGGCTTAAATAGCTGGAATTGAGGAGAATTGGCTCTGAACAGGGTCACTGGCAATTGCGAACGGTCGAAAAGGATCTGAGTAGGCTGGAAAGCAGATTGGGTGCTTTATGGCATCTTTAGAGTGCAATTGGATGTAGGTTGACAGCTTCAACGTTCGCAGGTGCATGCATGGAGGTTTATAGTTGAAAAAACGATAAAAACAAATGCTTTGGGGTTTTTGGCTTTATGTGCGAAAGTCAATTTTGGCAGGTACGGGAGAACAATAACTATTTTGTCACATAGTGGGCAGGCGGTAAATGGTTTCTGTCGCACCACTTTTGGGCACTCAATGGTATTGGGGGGAGGTCGCCTATTTCCATACGTTGAACGACGCGTAGCATCGGGGGCCCGACAAAAAATAGCTTTATTGGGCAGGTATTGTTCAGACGTCGGGTCTGCCTGATATGGATAAGGACCGTCAGATGTGAAGGAAGATGATCGCACGATGATCGGGCAGGGAAGCTACACGGAGGCTAATGGGGGGGCTCATGTGATTAAGCGCGACAGTATTTTAGTTAATGATGGATTACGGCAGGGTTAAGGTGTCGGGATCAATAGGGGAGGGATTAATTGGGTTTTTTCCTAACTTAATCGCAAATCGATTAGTTAGTGGGTTTTCGGGGTTTGGGTGAAATTATAGTTTATATTTAAACTAAGGGTAGGGTTAATTTATATGTAGGAGTTAAATATATATGTGGAAACAGGGTTTTATCGAGATTTAATAAATAAAATTAGTAATTAATAAAAATGAGCGGAAAGGGGTACAATACCCTAAGTAAATCATTTTTCACATTTTAATGATTTTCCAATATTAACATAAATACTTAGGATAAGGTGTTTTTGTGGGTTTTTGATATGAAAATAATTTATGTGGGGGGATAAATACTTTTCCTAGGTAAAAATATTTTAACCTTAGGAAATGAGTATTATTAGGGAAAATGAATGAACTGAAGGGGGAATGAATTTTTGTAGGGGGAATATGGTACGTGTTATCCCTAAATCATTGAGCCAAAAGTCCGGTCCCTCCAAAAGTCAGAGAAATGCTCTGAGTCTTTTGACTTAGGGTTTTCAAGTACTTAGAACTTTATAATGGGAAATTAGTAAAGGAAAGGGGTAAAATGAATGGGAGAAGTTAATTAACTGACTTTGTAAGTCATTTGCATGCTTGATTGATCATCGATATCTGGAATCTTTATGATGTAAATGATAAATATGCTTTTGTCTAATCAATCATCATACTTCTCCAACCTTTCTTCTACTTACCCATCTACTCATCCTACCATTTCCACTTCTCTTTATTAGGGTGCATTTGAGCTAACAAACCCTTGTCAAACATTTTTTTCTCTCTTTACAATAGTAAACTAACTAAATCTAACCTTATTACATCCAAGGGCTCAGATTAAACAGTTGAGCTCCTTTTATTTACTCTACCTATCTAATGATCTGCCAAGATTCAACAGTTTGGTCAGATTTTATTTTCTAACTATCAACATGAAATTTAAAGCATGACATAATCAAGATTAAATAGTTTGATTACCATGGATTGCGGCATGAATAACAAGCTATACACAATCATTATTTTACATAAAAGTAAATAATAGTGGCATTTTGGCTTGCTCACTTTCATGGTCTTTTTCCTTTTTTTGGGGGTTCATATTTTTCACTTTTTTGGTTCTTTTCTTATTCTTTTTGTCCTTTGATTATTCTTTTAGAACATACCCTATTTACATTTTTTAATTCTTCAATATGGAAAACATTTGCAGAAAGCAAAGGTATGTACATATTACAAGTTTTAATCTCAGTGATTCAAAAATTATGATTGCTATTGGTATAGGAACCTAATAGTGGCTCCACTTGGGGATGGCATTTCTTGATGAAATGTCAAGAACTTTGTAGATCAATGGCCTTCTGAATTGATGTGATGTTACCCTGCAACTTTTCCTTTTCATGTTTCTGCATTATTACTATTTATCACAGTAAAACTTTTGAAGCTTAGGGCTTTCTCTTCGAGCTTCAACTTCAAAAATCACCATCCAATCAACTCTAGACTCTTGAAAAATAAAGTATGTACAAATGATCAGTGAAATCAGTAACTAGGTTCAATGTAGTGTTTGAGCATTCGACAATTAACTGGTCCTCCTTCTGCTTTTGTACCATCCACTTCTCTGAGGAAGAAAGCATTATTACCTCTGAAAGTATAAATGATATATGGGCCTTTCCATAGGAAATCAAATTTCCCATGTTTACCTTTATCCTCTCTCCTTGAATCCCATTTTAGAACTTTGTCCCCTAGGTAAAAATCTTCTTCCTTAGTCCTTTATCAAAAGTCTTCTTGATCCTTTCTTGCACAACTTGAGATCTGATGTATGCTTCTTCCCTGGTTTGTTGTAAGTGAATTGTTTGGTTGATTCTTCTTTAGATGTCATTTGGTTCAACCTGCAACTCTTGGAGCAGCTTCATCACTGGTGATCCCAAGGAAGATGGGAAAACAACTTCCTTCCATAAACTAATTGATAAGGACTAGTACCAATGGATTTCTTTGTGGTTAGCCTGTCTACCCATAAGGCATTTACTAGCTTTTTGTTCCATGTTTTCCTGTTATCCTCTAACAAGTTTTTGATGATATTTACCAGACTTTTGTTTGAGGATTCTACTAGTCCATTTCCTTGAGGGTAATAAGCTGTGGAGTGGCCCAAGGTTATATAATACTTATTATAGAGATCAATCATTTTTCTAGATTTGAAAGCTGCTGCATTATCAATGATGATTTTGGTTGGGCACCCGAATCTTGATAGGATGTTGGCCTCAAAGAAGGTTATTATAATGGTGTAAGTGGCTTGCTTTGATAGTATGGCTTCTATCCATTTAGTGAAATAGTCTGTAGCAGTGAGGATCAATTTGTGTTGGGTAGAGGAAAGTGGGAGGATTTCACCAATGATGTCAAGACCCCATTGTTGAAAAGGTGCTTCAACAGAGATTGGTTTTAGGGGCAGGGGTAGAAGCTTTTTCTTTCCTTCAAAAATCTGACATTTATGACATGAGGTTACAAATTTATTTGCACCAGAAAACAATGTGGGCCAATAGAAACCGGCTCTAAGAATCTTGTCAGCAGTGGTTTTCCAGTAAAGATGTCCTTCACAGTCACCTGCATGAAATTCTTGTAACACCTTGTCAGATTCTTCTTTCAATAAACAGTTAAGAATGATACCTTCATGATTCCTCCAAAACAAAGCATTGTCAATTATGCAAAATTTTAAGGATTTCATTTTTAAAATCTGCTTTTGGTCCTGGATAATTCAGGAGGAGCTTGTAGATTTTGTAAAGCATATATGATGTCAGCATACCATGGTGATTCAATAAAGGCTTGGCTGATTGATGGAGTTTCCATCTCCTCTCCATTATCCATTTCTGCAATAAAATTTATATCGAAGGCCTAACAGTTCAATTCAGCCATGAGCTTGGCTAAACTTGGCCTTTGATCAACTTCTTTGGTTTGATTTCTAGGTCATATTCTAATATAGTAGCGATCCATTTCCATCTCTTTCCATCTGGACCATCTTGAGTTAGGATATCCTTGACTATTGAATTAGGGACATAGACTATTATATGAGAATATAAAATGTAAACTCTGAAATCTTTGACAACTTTGACCAGAGCAAAGGCTTGCTTTTCCATTATAGTGTATTTTAAGGGGGCATCTCTCAGGGCTTTGCTAAAAAAGGCAATAGGTTGTTCATATCCCTCATCATTTTTTTGCAGTATAACTGCAGTAATTGTATGTTCTAAAGCAAAGGAAAATAGAATGAAATCTATGTCAAATTTTGGACTAATCAAGACTGGTGTTTTAGTCAAGGCTAGCTTAATGTCTTCAAAGGATTTCTTAGCCTTAATGGTCCACTTTATGGTCGAATTTTTTTCATCATATTGTTCAATGATCTAATTAATTCTGCTAGGTTAGAAATAAATCTCCTAAGAAAGTTAATTTTCCCTAAAAGGGCTTGTAATTCCCTAATGCTCCTAGGATGTTGTATCTGTAAGATGACTTCTATTCTTGCAGGATTTATTCGGATACCATCTTTTGAGATTATATGGCCTAATAACTTTCCCTCTTCTAACCCAAATAAAGATTTATTGGGATTTAAAGAGATTCCATACTTCCTGCATTTGATGAAAACTTGCCTTAGATGATCTAAGTGTTGATTATCAGATTTTGAGAATACAATGATGTCATTTAAATATATACTAGGAAGTCATGAATTTACTTGGCAAAAGCTATGTCCATGGCTGTTTGGAAAGTGGCCCCTGCAATCATCAATCCAAAAGGCATCTTCACATACATGAATGTGCCCCGAGTAGTAAATACATTTTTGGCCTAGTCATCTGGGTGAACTAAAATCTGATTGTAACCAGAAAACCCATCCAATAATGAGATTATGGTTGACCCAACTACCCTTTGTAAGATATGATCCATTTTAGGGAGAGGGTAATTGTCTTTGAGTGAAACTGTATTAAGATTTCTGAGATCAACACATAGCCTGATCACTAGTTTTCTTCCTTGTTGGTACTAAATTTGAAACCCAATCAGAGAATCTGATTGGTGCTATTATCTTGGCCTTATACATCCTTCGGATTTCCTTTTCAACAGAAGGTAATAGGATGGGATTAATCCTCCTAAGCTTTTGTCTGAAAGATTTCTGGTTTTCTTTTATGGGGATAATGTGTTGTATGATGCTAATGTCATAGGACTTGAGGTTCTCATAACTCCAATCAAAGACATTTTGGAATTCCTTTAATAGTTCAAGGTATTTCACTTTTTCAGTAGGAGGTAATGACTTCGAAAGTTTGACTAATTTTGAATTTTCCTTAGTGCCTATGTTACACTCCTCTGTATTAGATTTTAAAGGTTCCATCTTGGGTTTTCTAGGGACATCATTTGAATCAAATAAGTCTTCCAAAGGGGTTAATCCTTTCGGCAAAAAGTTGTCTTTGAGATTAATGACTTCAGAGTCTTCGTCAATTTTTTCATTAATCTCAACTCGCTTTAGGTTTTCTACATCTGATTTTGCAAATTTAGTGGGATGGAATCTATCTATCTTTTCATCTTCTATTTCATTAATTTCTATTTCATCTTTAAAATCAGGATATAATGTTATGTCAGTATCTATATTACTATTTACAAATTCTTCCTCAAAGGTTAAAAAATTGTTTATCTGTTTGTCATTAGCAAATACTTGCCAGTTTTCAAGTTATCTGGGATAGCAGGTCTGTGCCTGACCTCAACAGTGTACTGATGGTTAGGTTGAAATGGTAACTTACAAGTGCTGGCAAACATTTCTAAACTATGAGCCTGCACATTATGCTTCCTTGGGATGAATGCAAGCTTAGTTTCTAAGAAAGTATTCATTATTTCTACAATTGTCCCTCTATAAAAACTTAATCTAGGATCTCTGGTCATATATACAACCTTGATTTGTTTTATAACTAACTCAAAGTCTCCCATAACAGAAACTCTTTTGGCTCTTAAATTCCTAACTAGTTTGTGACCTAAAATGAGGGCTTCATAATCAACCATGTTGTTAGTGCATTTAAAATTCAGTCTGTAAACATGGCCTTCTGAGTGATCATTTTCCAGATTATATATCCACACTCCTGCTCCTGCTCCTAACTTATTCACTGATCCATCAAATTCAAGGTGCCATAATATCTAATGTTCGTAATTTTCACTGTCAGGGGAAAGAAAATTTCCGTTGTCTGCTGCATTTTGATTATCTTGTTTATTGGAAATCTCTTGAGTTTGGAAAGTTTCTTTTTTAGCTGTAACTGCAATTTCTTTTGGTTCTGAAATAATACTGTCTGAAGTGGTTTGTTGTGTTTGTTCAACATTATACAAAATAAAATAATCAATGTCTAAATGCAGGGAGTAGATAGGGAAGTTTTGAGGCCTATCCTGGCTACTCACCACAAATTTCATTAGTGTCTCTCTGTACAACTTTTTAGGTTGTCCGAAAACAGAGATTGTGGCATATGACATATCAAGTTGTAAAGACCCTTGGAGTTTAGCTCTCCATAATCTGGACAATAGCATGCCATATTTAGGTGGGATGTCAATGACTACTATATCCATGAGAATGCTCTTAGCATGATATTGTACTAAGGAAATGCACAGGTCTTTGATTAACCCTAGACACTTTACTTGACTTGAGTCAAATGAAAATAAGTCCTTGTAAGGTCTAGTAATGTCCAAGTTTAATTTTTCCATAACCGATTTAGGCATTAAATTGTGTAATGCCCCAGAATCTAACATTACATTGTGTCAGATTTTATCATGAATGCTAAGGCTAATATAAAAGGGTGGTATCCCTCCTTCTAGTGGTTTGCCATTAACATCAGGACCAAATATAAGCTCAGGTTGATCATCAAACAAGTTGACAGAATCTTCATTCCCAACAATGTTTAAGGTTTGGTTTATTTGAGACTTATAGGTTTCACTTTTAATCAGCTCTGTTAAGGGAATTGAAATGTTTAGTTTAGCTACCTCTGCTCCCAAATTGAAAGGCAAAGGGGCTTTTTCTATTTGAGGACTTGGAATTTTCATAGCAAGAATTGGAGTAGGTTGCTCTTCTTTTTCTGCGTTTGAGGTATTTTTCTGTGAATTTTCTAATATGGTGTTTGGATATTTCTCCACTGTCTCCTTGGAGGGGATTGAAGTGGATGGTTGATCATTAGGGGGTTGGTCATGGGTTATATCTATAATGGTGGGGCCAGGAGGGTTCTGATTTGGTCTAGGGAGAATTTGGAGAGTTTTAGTAACTGGAGTTGCTTTGATTTTCTTGGGTTGATTTGGCACTATTTTCTTTGGTCAAGAGTGTCAGAATTCTTTTTACTCCTTAAGTTGTATTATTTGTGTACTTCAAAGATGGCAAAATCATATGATAGCTTATAATCAAATTATTCTCTGGATTGGGCCTGCAATTGCTGTAGCATATGCAGTTTTTGCTCATCATGGGTCAAGAAGACAGTTTCCTCATCATCTAATCCCATCAAGTTAGTGTGTGTGTTTTGTTTAGGGTCATCTGAATGGGATGTTTCAGCATAGTTTTCCTGAAAGGGAGGCCTAATATTCTGGTCAGGTCCATTCTTTCTAGTATTTTGATTCTGATTCTTTCTAAAGTTTGGATTTCTCACTGGAGGTGCTTGTTGATTATCCCATTGAGGCTTCCTCTCCATATTATCTATCCTATCCATAAGATTTTCCATACTTTTGGCCAGGACATCTATTTTAAGGTCAGAGGGTGAGGCTTCATCTTTCGTAGATCCACTCCTTTCATTCCTAACCCTAGCTCTTTTTGCTAACAAATTGGCTTCTACACTAATCGCTACACTATGCATGTCTTTTAAAATTGGGGGATTTCTCTCTCTGAGTTAGAAAGCCATATCAGTATCAAACCCATCAGGAAATTTTAATAATGCTAAGTCAGGCGGGGGTCTAAGATTGACTGGTATTGCATTATAAATATTGTTAAATCTAGAGCAATAGTCCTGGATTGTTTCATTTGGTCCTCTTTTAATATTTTTGTACTCTGAAAGGATCTGCAAAGGGTTCTTTTTCTTTTCCCATCTATTTAAAAATTGTTGATAAAATATATCTAGACTATCTATGCTATTAGCAGGTAAAGCTCTAAACCATTTCCTTACATCACCAGCTAGAGTCTGAGAAAAAAGTCTCATTTGAACATCTCCAATATCAATTTCATGCAATTCAAAGTAGTCTGTCATTTTGTTTACATGATGTTGTGCTATATAAGGTCCTATTCCATCAAATAGACAATTTTGTTTTGGTAATCTTGTGGCATGGCACCAAGTGGGGCAAGTAACACAAGAGGAGCATATCTATTTGCCATGGCTCTAAGTTGGGAAGAGCTAAGAAGTGGGGTTGGGGTACTCGGAGATGATACAGTAGTTGTTGGAGAACTGGGAGTAATAGGTGATTGACGGGTAATGATAGGTTGGTAGGGAAGTGAGGGTATAAATAGAGGTGAGGGATGAACTTCAGAGGTGGAAGGGAATAATGGTGAACTAAGGGTAGTTGACACTGGTTCAGAATGCTCAGGGATCTTAGCAGTTGTAAGGGATGATTGAGGGGAATTTAGAATATACTCATCAATTGATTGGTTTGCCTTTTGGACTTTAAGGTCTGCAATAAACTCTGGATCTAGAACTATGTCATCAAGTGCACTTTCAGACCTGGTTCTAAATAGGGAAATGTCAAATGATAGATCAAAGGGAAGGTCTTCCAAAAACAACCACTCATTAGGGCATGAATATGCTTTGATTGAAGGTGTTGGACTGACTGAACTTTCTTGTCTTTTGGGTCTTCTCGAAATCAGGTTGGAATTATCCACTACTGGGGCAGGGTTTGGATCTGGATTGGCCCTAGTATAGTGAGTCCTCCTTGAAGCCAAAATTTTAAGCTTTTCTAATTACTTTCTTTTTTTGTGAAATTTTGTAAACAACTTCTAATAAATCCTTCAAGAAGCTTAAAACAAAGATTTGAAATCTCCTTAAAGGTTTATTGAGACTGAGGATTTGAGTTCCCAAGTATGGTCGCCACTATGTTATCACTCAGTTTTTTCCCTAGAAGTTATCAGAAGAAGGAAGCAACCGAGGTAACCACAAACCAATATATTAGGCTTAAACTCTAGCTAACCTAAGTCCAGAGAGGGCTCTCTCTTTATAATTTAGCTTTATTTTTATGGGAATTTAGGCTAGTTCTTAGTGTTCATGGGGTTTTGATTTTGGATTGAAGGTAGGGTGGTGGAATTCTTGGAGAAAATGGATAGAGCTAGGTCTTCAAGCCATTGGTCTATGGAGTCAATAAATGGATAGCATAACTGGACCAGATCATTAAAGGGAATGTTCACAGGGTAGGCTAGCAAAGCAAAAGGCAAATATTTAGGCCTAATGGGTGAAATGATTCTAACCAGGGTGAAAGGGCACTTAATAATCCTTGGACCGAGATTAGAATGAAGAACAGAGGTTGCTCATGAGCAAAGAGCAATTAACAATCCTTTGCTATAGACCAGAGAAGAAACTACAGAAGCTAAGGAGAAATTAAGCATTCCCTAGCTAAGATAGTTTAGGAGAAAACATTTAGAATGTAAAACAGTCAAGGCAGAGTGCATTCAAGCAATTTCTGAAATATCATTCCTTGTTAAACATTTCGATTTTTAGAGAAACAAGTAAGATTATGAAAAACATAAGAAAAAACAACAATGAACATGATAGAATACTTATTTGTATTATGCTTTACACAAGAATCCTGTAAAATATCTGATCTTTATTCCTTGATCCAGCAAGCCAATCCAGTCATTGATATTATAGAATTTTGATTTGAGAGAAAAAGCCTATAGAAATGTCTTGGAATCCACACTACATACTTCGAAATGTGAAGGATTTATACAAAAAATAATTACAAAATATCTCATAAAAATTTGAGATTTAATCTAGGGAATAAAATATCTTTATGCATGAAGCTAGAGATAGATGTAGAACTACTTCTTGTTGTCCCTTTTATTGTGGTGTTTCTAGTTGTTTCTGTTGAGTTTTGAGCTCTTTAAGCTGGCTGATAGTTGTGGTATTTCTACGCTGGAATCTTCTTTACCTTGATCTTTCACTGATACTCTTTGACTCTATTACTCTTTGACCCTGTTGATCTGTCTTTTACCTGCTTCACCTGGCTGCCTTCAAATTTACTGTAGTAACTTTCTGATGTAAAAGTTTTTCATAGTAAATCTGTCATTTTCTCCCACCATTTTGCGTCAGGCAACTTTATTTTCACCATTATTTTGTAGATTTCATTTTCCTCTGTGTATTTTACAAAATTGGGCTTGGTAAGAAACAAATGTTTCACTTCATGTTCTAGGAAAAACAGGTTCTCCAATGTATCATATAATACTTTTCCTGTAGGGAAAGCTTTAAGAGCTAAAGAGCTGGGTTATTCCTTGGCCAATTTCTTGAGTCTATCACTATAGTCCAACTGGGTCATGAGTTTGTCATTAATGACCATGGGACTGGGAAGACCTTTGTTCCTTAAAATCTGAAACTTAGCCATGAACCTGTCAATGGCTACTTGCATGTTGTGGCACTTCTCTTCTAAGTTGTGCATGCGTTTTCTTTTGGAAAGAACCTTTCTAATCTCCAGAATGAACTTCAGTCCTGTATTCTATGTTAAGCTCTTGGAGCTCATATCTATTCTTGCTGTTTAGGAAGTGGATGAGTCAATTTGCATCTTCAGGTTTGTCTCCTAATTCTTCTCTTACTTTATGGATAGCTTCACTCACTATCTTCACTAATTTTGTCTGCTCAAATATAACTTGTATTGATGGCAAAATATCATTGACAGAGTCAATGATATTGGTCCAGAGCATCTCTTTAGTCTATCTTAGTGGCTTCTGCAGTGTCAAATCTTTCTCCAGGACTTTGCTTTTCTGACCCATCCTTTGGGCCTTCTGTGTCTCTTTTCTTTGCTAAATTTGGGCAAGTTTACAGTCGATTTCCAAACTTGCCAATTTCTCCTTTAACTTTTTGAGCTCTGTAGCCTGGATGAACATCTCCTCCATGGCTTTTACCAATTCTGCTACTTTCTCAGTTGATGTACCTGTTGCTGTAGTTAACTCAGTTGTAATTGACAGTGCTGTGGCAGGTGGCGCTGTAGGTGCCAATGATGCTTCCAATGTGGAAGGAACTGTTGTTGATACTGTGGGATGATAGTTCTGGAAGTTGTGGCCAAGTCACTTTGCTTCAGCTGAATTAAAGTGTCCAACTCCTTCTCTATCTCCTCGAGTTGATTGTTTAGCTTCAGGACCAAGTCCATGAGCTCTTCATGTCCTTGTTGTTCTTCTAGGACTTCCTGTGTCTATGGATGATGTAGCTAGGGTATCTTTAGCTGCTTCTTGAGTGCAGCTATGTCATCATTTTTCTTCTTGATCAGCTGCTCTACAACGTTTACATATTTGAGATCGTGTCCCAATTCAATCACTAAGTCCTCTAAGGACTTGATTCTATTATATTTAGCCTGTGAGGAGGCTTTCTCCAACTAGAACTGGGCTGATATATTGTTTAGGGAGTTTTGTAATTGGTGGGTAGCAATGGCCTTCCCTGTTAATGTGGAGTATATTATCTCCCCTATTTGCTTGTGCAGTTCAATCTGGTTAATGGGATCAATATCCATTACCAGTACTTCAAAATTCACCCTCTTAAAATCTGTTGCTGTCCTTGGCTGCTGAGTGGTTGGCTTGATGAAGGTCATCTACATTTTCCCTTCTTTGACATCAAAGACTGACATAATCCTTGTTTGATTGGTAGGGGTCATTTTCACATACTGTGCATAGGTTTGGGCTTTCAGCCTCTCATTTCTAACCTTTATTTCTTTGTATCTCTCCTTAATATCTTAGTCTTTATCTAATGGCATTCTAAAAGAGGATACCTCAACACTTTGCTGCCTTTCCAACATCTGAGTGTGTGACGTGGAAGGTTCTAGGATGCCTCCACATGGAGTGGCAAGCCTACTCATATCTCTTTCTGTGCTTGTAACCTCAGCTGTCTCCTCTATATATTGCTGTTCAGAGACAGGATTCACTCTTTGTCTCTTAGCATGGCTTGTCTTTGCATAGGCTTGTGATGTTGCTCTTTCTGAATTAGTAGCCCCTTCCCCGTTTCTCTTGAGGCTTTCTCCTCATTTAGAGGAGTCTGTAGAATTGGAGGGGTACTCATGGTGGTTTCTGGTTTATCTGTTTTCTCTGGTATGTCTGTTTGATCTGGCACCTTTGACAAGTCTGGTACATCTGATGGTTCTGTCTTGGTTGACTGGTCTGGCCTATCTAATTGTTCTAGCCTATCTGACTATTCTGGCACCTGCAGGAAAGAATCATCATCAAGTTGTTTTTCCAAATCAATTAATGTGTTTTCCACAACAACTTCTGCATTATCCCTATCCTCTAAAGTGCTTTCCACCCATTTCAATTGGTTGGCAAACTTTTCTATCTCAGTGATGCGGTGATGGATATAGGGGGCCATCTTGTTCTTTTGCCTTCTTTTGTAGATGAAGTCCAAGGGATCATACCTTCATATGAAGCTCTATTTCAGTTTTATTTTCTAAAGGATTAGGTCTGCCTTCTTTCCAACTTCTCTGCTATTACAAATAAAGGGACCCAATTGGTCTTTGATTTTGAGTTGGGATTTCTTTTTGGATTTAAAAAAGTTTACCTCATCTGAATTTATTATTTGCCTATAGTACTCCAGGGCAAATAACCTCAATGGGAGGTATTTAGGTAGTTGTATGGGGATAGCTCACATCCATAAATCTTGATTTCAGTGTGGTTTTGGTACATGTACCAATCTTCCACCTGATGATTGATGTTTAGATGAAGGACTCTCTTGATTTTAGGACTAATTCTTGGTGGAGGGGTTCCAATGAGCATGGTTATCACAGGGTGGACAAAGGAATCAATGAATTCATTGTATGAATAGGGGGAGGGATGTTGATGAATCAATGGGGTCCAGAAGATAACAGATCTCTGTTGGCCCTTAGTGTCCAATTTTTGCAAGGCAAGTGGGAATTTGTTTGACTGGTAATATAGGAAAATGTGATACAAGATTGAGGAGTATTTGAAGACTCTCTCATTACTCATTCTTAGGAACTGTTCATGCATCCTGTCAGCTATGAACTGAGCATAGTCATATATGACAGCAGGAGGCTATCCTAGAGTGTATATGGACATGAAGGTTAAAATAATCTCATCAATATATTCACTGGTGGTATAACCCAGGACTCTAGATATCATATCCACAATACTTTTGCCCCACGAAGAAAATGAAGCTGCTACATATGGAGGGGGTTCTTTGGGGGTATACTTCTTTTCTACACTGAAGGTTTGGATTATTTGAGCCAATCTTGCAGGGCTGAGTTTAGGATATAAGTCCAATAGGTCTTCAATGGAGAGGGGAGTCAAGTTTTGGCCATGCTGGAGTTGTAGCATCTCATTTATAGATTCAGTGGTAATGGTGAAAATAATGGCCTGTTTAGGGGACATGACTACTCTTTGATTGGGGACATAGTTGGCATGGCAATAATGTACAATTTCTGAGGAAGTGTGGACTCTGGGGAACTGATACTTAGGCAAATTGGACTCCCACAAACCAATTTCATTAGCTTGGTTCAAGTATCTATCAGTACTTTGGTAGTATACTTTGAGCAGGGATTCATGGACAATGGTGTCCTTTATTTGGAAATCCCTATCAGCCAGGGGAAGGTTGTCTAGATCTACGTGGGGTGTAGAAATGGGTCTCACATCCATGGCAATTGGGGCGACTATTCTCAGTTCTTATGGATTTGAGTATGCAGGAGGTGATTTTTAGTGTTTTAGGGAAATGGTGGTTCAGGACAGAGTAGGTTTGAGTTTCTAGAGTTTCTTTAATTAATTTTTTACCTTAACTAAGAAAACTCAGTAACTGGTTCTAAAATTGTCAGGGTTTTCTAGTGAATTATGGCTTAAATACCTAAAATTGAGGAGAAATAGCTCTGAACAGGGTGACTGGCAACTACAAATGGTCAAAAAGGCTCTGAGTAGGCTGGAAAGCAAATTGGGTGCTCTGTGGCGTCTTTAGGGTGCAATTGGACGTAGGTTGACAGCTTCGATGTTCGCAGGTGCGTGCATGGAGGTTTACAGTTGAAAAAACGATAAAAACAAATGATTTGGGCCTTTTTGGCTTTATGCACGAAAGTCAATTTTGGCGGATACGGGTGAACAATAACTATTTTGTCACATAGCAGGCGGGTCGTAAATGGTTTCTATCGCACCGCTTTTGGGTTCTCGATGGTATTGGGGGGAGGCTGCCCGATTCCATAAGTTGAACGACATGTAGCATCGGGGGCTTGGTAGAAAACAACTTTATCGAGCAAGTATTGTTTGGACGTCGAGTCTACCTGATATGGATAAGGGCCGTCAGATGTGAAGGAAGATGATTGCACGGTGATCGGGTGGGGAAGTTGCACGGAGGCTAGTGGGGGGGGGGCGACGGGTGATTAAGCGCAGCGATATTTGAGTTAATGATGGATTAAGGCAGGGTTAAGGCGTCGGGGTCATTAACGAAGGGATTAATTGAGTTTTTGCCTAACTTATTCACAAATCGATTAGCTAGTGGGTTTTCGGGGTTTGGGTGATATTATAGTTTATATTTAAACTAAGGGTAGGGTTAATTTATATGTAGGAGTTAAATATATACGGGGAAATAGGTTTTTATCAAGATTTAATAGATAAAATTAGTAATTAATAAAATGAGCGGAAAGGGGCACAATACCCTAAATAAATGATTTTTCACTTTTTAATGCTTTTCCAATATTAACATAAATACTTAAGATAAGGTGCTTTTGTGGGTTTTTGATATGAAAATGATTTATGTGGGGGGTATAAATAATTTTCCTAGGTAAAAGTATTTTAACCTTAGGAAATGAGTATTATTAGGGAAAATGAATGAATTGAAGGGGGAATGACTTTTTGTAGGAGAATATGGTACTTATTATTCCTAAATCATTGAGATGAGGGTCCGGTCCCTCCAGAAGTCAAAGAAATGCTCTAAGCCTCTTTGACTTAGGATTTTCAAGTACTTAGAACTTTATAATGGGAAATTAGTAAGGAAAGAGGTAAAATGAATGGGGGAAGTTAATTAATTGACTTTGACAATCATTTGCATGCTTGATTGTTCATTGATATCTAGAACTTTTATGATGTGAATGATAAATATGCTTCTGTCTAATCAATCATCATACTTTTGCAAGCTTTCTTCTACTTACCCATTTACTCATCCTACCATTTTCACTTCTCTTTATTAGGGTGCATTTGAGCTAGCAAACCCTTGTCAAACATTTTTTTTCGATTTACAATAGTAAACTAACTAAATCTAACCTTATTACATCCAAGGGTTCAGATTAAACAATTGAGCTTCTTTTATTTACTCTACCTATCTAATGATCTGCCAAGATTCAACAGTTTGGTCAGATTTTATTCTCTAACTATCAACATGAAATTTAAAGCATGGCATAATCAAGGTTAAATAGTTTGATTACCATGCATTGTGGCATGAATAACAAGCTGCACACAATTATTATTATGCATAAAAGTAAATAGTAGTGGAATTTTGGCTTGCTCACTTTCATGGTCTTTTTCCTTTTTTGGGGGTTCATATTTTTTATTTTTTTGGACATTTTCTTATTCTTTTTGTCTTTTGATTATTCTTTTAGGACATACCCTTTTTACATTTTTTAATTCTTCAATATGGAAAAAATTTGCAGAAAGAAAATTTATGTATATATTACAAGTTTTAATCTCAGTCATTCAAAAATTATGACTCCTATTGGTATAGGAACCTAACAGGTACTCCTTGGATGAGGAATTAAATTGCACATACAACGAGTGATTTTGCTTGAAATTTGAGTAAAATGATAGGGAGATAAGTTGAAAATATGAGTTGAATTTTTTTTTTTTTTTCTTTTTTTTCCCTCTAAAATTTGATGATGTAATGTAATCTTATTTTATTATTTGCATTATTATTTTATAATATTCTTTAAGAAGCCTATTTTAGACGTCAATTTTTTTCTAATGCACAACCTTATCTTTCACAACACTCTCTCATGATCAAGACATCTTGTCATCTGAGTATAAATCTATTGCAAATTTTAGAATACTCTAGAAATTCATACCAATACTCCAAAAATTCAATTGGTATAAGCAAATTCAAACTC
Source organism: Pinus taeda (assembly GCA_000404065.3). Taxonomy (NCBI): domain Eukaryota; kingdom Viridiplantae; phylum Streptophyta; class Pinopsida; order Pinales; family Pinaceae; genus Pinus; species Pinus taeda. The sequence goes on along the minus strand of APFE030275970.1, from coordinate 294,187 downwards.
AATGTTGGGATGGGCTCCCCAGGGGCAGAGATGAATTAATTAGTAGTCTTTTTTGTAACAAATTATGTAAAAGATGTAAAGTCTCTGTGATTTATGGATGCGGAGCGCGTAGTTGAATAAAAGTCAAAGGGGCTTAGCCCCTTGTTTTAAGTAAAGTTTTGAGTCAGTTTTGAGATTCACGAAAAAGTCTATAAATAGTTGAGTCTTAGCGAGAGGAAGAGGTAACTAGATGGAGAAAAGATAGAGAATTGGATTGATTGAAGAGTCTTGGGTAGGAACTAAGGCAGGTAGGCTCGGCTTCCTATGCTTAAATAGGGAAAGAAAGGCTCCGCAACTGAGTGTGTGGAGGCCTAGGTAGAGTCTGCAGCTGAGTGCGCGGACCCCTGTAGCTGTGTGCACATGGAAGTTTGAGTATGTAATCTACGAATTGAGATCAATAAAGACAGTTTTCCGAAGAATCCTTGAGTATTTTTGTTCATATATGTTTATGTTATATGCTGTTGATAAATAACTTATTTTATGAAATATTGATTGAATGCTACACGATTATCTTGAATCGGTCCTAATAAAGTACACAATGAATGTTTAAACACTTCCACGAAGACTCCGGTGATTTCTCTTATGTTTATTGATGACTTAAATAGATCTATGCGAGCACCTATTTTAGGATTGCTTTCTGATGTGCGTAAGTAGGTAGATCGACTGCTAAAGTTCCGCAAGGACTGATTGTGGACCTTCACAAAGGTCTGAAGACCGTTTTTACAGAGTTACAGTGACGAGACCTAGGAGCTTGTTGATCTATGCAGAGACAAATCTAAGGTGTTGGAAGACATCACACTAGTCTCTAGATGCAGAAACTTGGTTCTTGCATCCTCCCATACTGCTTCGGGTGAGACAGCAGCCTGCATGACACGGGTTGTTGCCAAAAGGGCCAGTAGTGTAGGGTTGTTTTGGTTGGCACAACTAAATCTAAACCTAGGTCAAGAACCCCTAAGCCAACAAATGGTTTCATTGCCAGGACAAGGATCTACTTGAAAGAGATGTGTGATGTCACATCATTGGAATCTGACCAAGAAATAAATTGAAAAGTGGTTAAATCGCAAGATTCACGAGTTTGCGGCGCAAGAGAACATGAATCTGCACTTGTCGAAGGAGGATTGGTTGAACATGTATCTATATATTAAGATACATGAGATCTTCTTCCACACCTTCCCCATTGCACTGTATGAGTGGCTAGCAAAATTGACAGACAGTCAAGAAAGGTGGAAGCTCGATAGTCCTATCCTGTGGACTCCAAAATTAGTGCGACGACTAGAAGCTTCTGACAACAAGATCGCGGGTTGTCAATCATTGGCTCGATCAAATTCTCGAAGGATTTTCTACATAATTTGTAGTTGATACCTTAGTCAACTATAGTGAAGCGAAGCGAATACTTTTCAAAGGACCGCGAGGTAAGTATTTAAGATCATTGAACACTTGGATTAAAATGTTGTTATGTGAAAAATGGGTGTTGCCATTACCTTGATGTTTGGAGCACGTGAAGTGGAAGATTCTTTAGAAATCGCAAAGGATCAAGACCAGAGTATAGTCCATTGATTGGACCTCCTTCAAGTGACGATGAAGGGGCAGGGCAGACTATGCCGCGAAGCACTATTCAGCTAATCACTCAAGGGATTCCCAGAATAAATCACCCATCCACTCCGCCTCCACCTTCGCCTCCACCGCATACACCTTCGCCCACACCTCCACCTCTGCCACCACCATTCAACACGGTGAAGGCAATGAAGATGCCGATCTTCAAGGGCATAGGAAGTGAAGATCCAAAGAAGTTCTAGTTTATTGTGAACGTTGTATGGAAAACACAACAGATCACCGATGATAATATAAAGAAGGCACAATTAGTTACTGCTTTGCAGGATCACACGCTAACCTGGTACATTAAGTATTGCACTGATAACCCTCTTGCAACACTAACAGAGACTAAGACGACTTTAAACAAAGAATTTAGTAAGCCTAAGGTTGATTTACAGTCAGCGATTAAATTCAAAGAGATCACGATGACGGTGGAAGAGACACCTTGGGACTTTGATTAGAGGTTGAAGTGCCAGATCATATAGGATAACATGAAGATCATGGATAGCCAGCATTGCGATTGGTTTATTGTGTCGCTTTAACCCCATTTGAGAATCATTATGTCACAACAAAAGATAGAAACACAGGCAGAAGCCCTGGAAATCGCAATGAGGTTGTACACATCACCTATTCAAGATACGAACTTGGGAGTACAACAGATCCACTCACAATTAGCGAGCTTACACCTAGAATTACAAAGTTTGAAGAAAGATAAGGAGACTAAAACAGAAATGCATGCAGAAGTCTGGTGTTTGAAGTGCAAGGGCCATGGGCACAATAATGATCACTGTCCCGTGTATGCGAATTATATTGGGGGGGGGGGCGATTCCCTTGAAACCAGAAGCCCCAGTAGGGGCGAGCATGGAGGTTGCACTGTGGTGTGCCATTTGTCAAGTTACTGGGAAACATGCGATGGATAATTTCCATTTACTTCAAAATTTTGTTCAAATACCCCAGCAGTTGTTCTGTAATTTCTGAAAATCTGTGGGCCACGATGAGCGCCACTCTCAAAGCTATGAGCTGATGATGGAAAGAACCCTTACGTACCATATGCAAGTAGAAACTCGACCTCTAGATCAAGGTGTTGAAGGAGCATGCAAATGTTATCAGGGTCGAGGACGGGGTCAAGGAGGAGGAGGACCTGGTAGAGGTCATGGTTAGATTATCTGCTACAACTGTGAACAACGAGGCACTATGCACGAAAGTGCCAGAATCCTACACACCCATCATGTCAATACTTTAAACAGTTTGACCATACTATAGAAGAATGCCTCATGATAATACCGAAAACGCAAGAGAAGAAAACAGAGTCTGAGTAGCTGATGCAAAATTTACAAATGATGAGGGCTGAGCCCCACGAAGAAGATCAAAGTGTTAATATTGTGCTGAGAAGTGGAATGAAGACTGGCACTAATAAAGGTAAACAACTTGAAGAAGAGGAATGGGTTTGCAAAGTGCTACAGAAAGAAGCTGACTTTGATTTGGATCACTCTAAGGAAACATTTATGGAAACAAAGAAGAGCTTTGCTGAGGCCTCCACCTCAGGAAGCTAGGACAAGATGCAAGAAATCATCGTGCCTACAGAGGTTGATCCTTCTGTACTCACTATGTATTTAGAAACTTACATGAAGCTGTTGTGCAATAGAAAGGCTGTGGATGGCCTGCAGGAATTAATAAATAAATTCGCCAGCAAAGAGAAAGCCCCTGATGGACACTGCGTGGTCAGAAAGATTGGCAAGCATAAGGCACAAACAGGGCGAGAGATGAGACTAACAACACAGATAGGTGATTATGAAATGGCTCAAATCATCTTGGATTTGAGGTCCGATGCGAATGTTTTACCAAAATAGGCATGGGAAAGGATGGGGAGACCTGCACTGCAGTGGTCTCTGATTCAACTCAAAATAACGAACCAACAGAAAATCATCCCCATGGGATGATTATATGGAGTAACAATTGACATTGAAGGTGCGAGTGCAATGATAGACTTTGAAGTTATAGAAATTGTCGATGAGAGTAATCCCTACCCTGCACTCCTGGGAATTAGCTAGGCTATTGATATGAATGGGTTCATTAATTTGAAGAAGAGGACAATGTCGTTTGAAAGAAATTCACTTTGAGTTATAGTGCCACTAGATCCTACAAAAGGGGCATGCTATACTCAACTAGTCCACAATTATGAAGAAAGTGATGATGAATTGGATCAAATTTACAAGATAACAGTGTGATATTAGGACTAGATCAATTTGACCGTAGATGGGAAAATTGCATGGGATCGAGAGAGTTCCTGCACCTCTGATTCAGTCGAGGAGTTAGAGCATTGGTAGAATCTCTTATAAGAAGTTTCTACATTGTGATGCAATATGATGATGAAGGCGTCACGCTATGTTTCGTCGAAGGTAAGAAAATTATCTTATTATGATGGTTTAACTGACGTAGATATGTTTTTGGATGTCTTTGAGTGCAAAGTCCCTGAGGACCACCACTTTCAAGCATTGGAATTGGCGTTGTGCACTACGCTTGCACGATGGTGGGGTACACATAAGGATAGTTTTGTTGGATGATGAGATTGCAGAAGAATAATGAAGCTATGGTTTGGGTGCGCTAATACCAGAATGACTGAAAAGTATAATGGGTAGGATGATGCATGTGATCACTTGGCAAAATGGACTAAGGCATGGGGCACAAAACCGTAGCCAGAGTGGGTACACATATTTTGTCATACCTTGGATACAATCCCCATGAACTGGTATCTGGAAACAAAGCTCCGCCATGGCACTGCGGAGTGGGATGTATTAAAGGAAGAGTTTTTATTGACTTTTAGTTTTGAGGACAAGTTTGCAAGCATCGACGAAACACTGCAAGTAATTAAAGCGGTTATCTTTAGAACACTGAAGGAATCTATGGAATGGACCCAACTAGACTGGAGCACCCAATTGCGCCACGCACTAGAATACTATAATGTGACTGCTAAAGAAGATGAAGAAGACCCTAGGAACATCAATATCCCAAAGGCAGAAGGATATCGCGAAGTCGAAGGTCCACACATATAAAACCCGGACATCTCCGCACCTTTGAAGACAAAGCAAGTAAACATTGGCACTAAGGAAGAACCGAAGTTCGTAAAAAATGGAGATTATTAGGATGACACTATAATAGATAAAGTTGTTGAATTACTTTGTGAATATTGGGATCTTTTCCCCACTAAGTTTTTAGATTTAAAGGGCATAATCGATGATTTGGGCATTATAAAGATCACATTGAAGTCGGATATCAAGCCTGTTAAACAGAGGCCTTATCGCCTTAATCCTAAGTATAAGGAAAAGGTTTACCAAGAGTTGGATACGATTCTAGAGGCATGCATCAAAGAACTTGTTGAAGAATCTAATTGGGTGAGCCTGATGGTGGTCCAGGAAAAGAAACAAAAAGGCGAAATAAGGATTTGCGTAGATCTATGGAAGCTTAACGATGTCTGTGTTCACGATCCATTCCTAACGTCATTTACAGATGAAGTGTTAGACAATGTTGGAGGGCAGGAGGCCTATTCCTTTATTGATGGGTTCTTGGGGTATCATCAAAACAAGATACCCCAAGACAACCTTCATGACAGAGTGGGGTTGTTTTCAGTACACTGTGATGCCATTTGGACTAAAGAATCCGCCTGCGATATTTTCCCATGTAGTCATACCAACATTCAAGGAGTTCATTCATAATTTTATGGAAGTATAATTTGATGACTAGATAGTGTTTGGCTTGGTGAAGCACCATGTAACAAGTTTGTGCCTTATGTTGCATACATGTTGCAAATCCCAGATCACGCTGAATTTGAAAAAATGCATATTCTGTGTTCCTTTTGGGATCTTCTTGGGTCATGTTGTGTGCAAGCAAGGATTGATGGTGGACCCTACAAAGATTGCGGTAATTGTAAATTTGGAGGCCCCTAGGAGCGTCAAGCAGTTGCGTGCAACGTTGGGACATACAAGATACTATAGAAAATTTATCAAAGCTTATGCTCAAATTACTACGCCCATGGAGAAACTACTAAAGAAGCACGCGACATTCTGTTGGGATGAAGAATTTTAGCACAACTTAGATGTGTTGAAAGAAAATATGGTCACTGCATTGATCTTAGTATTCCCCGATTGGAAAAAGGAGTTTCATGTACATGTGGATGCTTCTCGCATTGCGCTGGGTGTAGTATTAGCACAAGTCGGTGAAGGAGAAATGGACCATCCTATTGCCTTCGTAAGTAGGAAGCTATCAAAGGCTGAGAGAAACTATTCAACAACTAAGTGCGAAGGGCTAGCCATAGCCTACGCACTGCAACAATTCAGGCACTATCTGTTAGGAGGACATTTCAAGATGTATACAGATCATTTTGCCTTGAAATACCTAGTCAACAACCCTGTGTTGGGGGGGAAGATCTACATATGGTTGCTATTATTTCAGGAATATGACTTTGACCTTATTGTGAAGCCAGGAACGCTAAATGCAGGACCTGAACATCTGTCACGGATTGAAACAAGAGAGTAACCTAGTAATCTGGAGGAAAGGTTGCTAGATGCACAACTCTTTGTAGTGCACATGGAGGATGACCATTTTGTAGACATTATTCACTTCTTGACTACGAGAATGGCACTGGAAGGATATACAAGTCAACAAAAGAATGAATTAGTAGTGCGTGCGGATGATTTTTTAGTTATTGCGGGACATTTGTATAAAATGGGTGTCGATGAAATATTGCGAAGATATGTGCCGAACTTTGAGCATGATAGCATTCTCATCGAAGCTCATGGGGGAGTTGCGGTAGGTCATTATGCAGGCAAAGAAACTACGCATAAGATTTTGCACACAGGTCTATGATGACCAACATTGCACAAGGATTCCAAGGCATATTGTAAGGCATGTGATGCATGTCAAAGAACTGGCAGACTATCGCGAAGGGATGAGTTACCCCTACATCCTCAGGTGTCCTTGCAGGCATTTGAGAAGTGGGTGATTGATTTTTTTGGGCTAATTCAGCCCCGTGGAAAGAAAACAGGTGTGCGCTATATTGTCATTGTGATGGAATATCTAACTAGATGGGCAGAAGCATAATTGGTTAAGGATTGTATAGGGGCTATGATAGCAAAATTCTGGTCTGAGTATGTCTTAACCAGATTTGGATGCCCGAAAGTGTTTATGAGTGACAAGGGTACGCACTTTCTTAATGAAACGAACAGCGCATTGACGGAGGAATTCCAGGTCTACGATCGGAAGAGTACACCATATCACTCGCAAGCCAATAGCAATGTTGAAGCCTTTAACAACATTTTGGAGAATGTGCTGACAAAGATCTGCAAGGCGCAACAGAATGAATGGGATGTACATGTACCTACAGTGCTATGGGCTTATAGGACTACTTGTAAGAAGCTAATAGGACAAACGTCATTTAGATTGGTCTATGGGGTCGAAGCTGTAATGCCGATGGAATACATTGTGCCTAGTCTATGCATAACAGCTTTGACGGACATGGCGGATTACGAGGCCTTGGAGGAATAGTTCGCACAGCTGATGGAGCTAGAAGAAGATTGATTTTTGGTAGGATTCTATCAACAAGTATAGAAGGAACACGAAAAAGAATGGCATGATCGCCATATCAAGTTCGTACATCCAAGGTAAACGATCTTGTCCTATTATATGATCTAAGTACATTCACTAAATTTTTGGGTAAATTCCAAATGCATTGGTTAGGGCCATATATTGTCAAAGAAATTATAGATGGAGGCACAGTTCAGCTCACGTAGCTGAATGAGGATATCTTCCAGGAAGGGTGAATATGAGTAGGTTGAAGTTGTATATAGGGGATCCTATGCAATGACTATATGGCAGTAGGATAGTCTTAGTGCTCCAGGGGGTTATAAGGGAGTGCGAGACTATAAACTACACTGTCTGGTTTGAAGGACAAAGCAGTGAGCAGGCTGTGTGAATAATGGCGAAGATGCAACAAATGAAGCTACACTCAGGAAGTTACACCATGGGGAAAGGTACCACGCATCCTAGTAGGAAAATGACCATTGGAGTTACTATTCATGACCTAGGGAAGGAATGCAGTATTAGAGATAGGCTAGCCTCAGGACGTCAGAATCTTTCCTCTGCCTGAAGGTTCAATCTGTGTGGAGATGGAGGAGAAAAGCGTGGTGCTTCACACAGTAAAAAACATGGCGTTGAACCTTGCCACACTGCTGCTTGAGTATCTGCATGTGCTACATCAGGGGGTCATGGAGGAGCTCAGGATCAGAGAACAACGGGCACTCACTACCATTAGTGAGTTCAAAGTTAATAATCAACAGCTTTTTGTGGAAAAGACTCAGGCCCTGAAGGAGCAATAGGAGTTGCGCACATAACGTTATAATCTGGTCGCATCAATTGAGCAGGCCTACAAATCTATACCTAAGTTGGGTATACCAGATGATGTAGAGGCTTCCGCTAAGGTAAGAAATTTGACTGCTGCAATGCACAATTTGAAAGAGAAGATTGATAAGGTGACTTTCGACCTTAGGATGCAGATAGTTGAGCTGCAGTTAAAGTTGCAGCCGACCACACCACCGAAGGTTCGGGAACAAAGGAACACAACAATTAAAGAATTGATGGCTCAGCGAGATGTCGTTGTTCAGGGGTATAAAAACCTCTTCACTCAGGCACTGATCATCTGGGATACATTGCCGAAGGATCCTACATTACAACAATTAAGCACGGAGCTTAGGGAAGAACAATTATAATATGATGAAATCAACACGATAGCATGGATGTTGGCACCAGTCCAATGTTTTGCACGCTTACAGGAAGATAAGGAAAAGTTGTTGCACATTCAGAAATTGCAGAAGAAGAATTCTGTGCCCAGTGCATGGCTTGAGCCTTGGAGAGAGGAAGCTAGCTAGTTCTCACTGACCATTATTGAGAAGTTGAAGGCTATGTAGTAGACGTAGAGGACTACATAACTGGCAGTAGAGGGGCCAACCACAGAGAAGCTGGCCCAGGAGGTGCAGCAAGCGGAAAAATAGAGTACAACAGAGCTCCAAGCACTAACTAAAGCATTCAACGAACTCCACCATTCAGTAGAACAACCAGCTGAGTGACTCGGGGCGAGTCACGATCTTTGTGTTGGGGGTCTGTTGGGATGGAGTCCCCAGGGGCAGAAAGGAATTAATTAGTAGTCTTTTTTGTAATAAATTATGTAAAAGATGTAAAGTCTCTGTGATTTATGGATGCAGAGCACGTAGTTGAATAAAAGTCAAAGGGGCTTAGCCCCTTGTTTTAAGTAAAGTTTTGAGTCGGTTTTGAGATTCACCCATGATCCGCGGACCATGACATTATATGAAAGAGTCTATAAATAGTTGAGTCTTAGCGAAAGGAAGAGGTAACTAGATGGAGAAAAGATAGAGAATTGGGTTGATTGAAGAGTCTTGGGTAGGAATTAAGGTAGGTAGGCTCGACTTCCTGGGCTTAGATAGGGAAAGAAAGGCTCCACAACTGAGTGCGTGGAGGCCTAGGTAGAGTCTGCAGTTGAGTGCGCGGACCCCTGTAGCTATGTGCGCAGGGCAGTTTGAGTATGTAATCTGTGAATTGAGATCAATAAAGACAATTTTATGAAGAATCCTTGAGTATTTCTATTCATATATGTTTATGTTATATGCTGTTGATAAATAACTTGTTTTATGAAATATTGATTGAATGCTACGCGCTTATCTTGAATCAGCCCTAAGAAAGTACACAATGAATGTTTAAACACTTTCGTGAAGACTCTGGTGATTTCTCTTATGTTTACTAACGACTTAGGTAGATATGCGTGAACACCAATTTAGGATTTCTTTTTGATGCGCATACGTAGGTAGATTGACTGCTAAAGGCCCACAAGAACTGATTGTGGACCTTCACGAAGGTCTGAAGACTGTTTTAATAGAGTTATAGTGACGAGCCCTAGGAGCTTTTTGATTTGTGTAGAGACAAATATAAGTTGTTGGAAGACATCACACTAGTCTCTGGATGCAGAAACTTGGTTCTTGCATCCCCCCATACTGCTTCGGGTGAGATTGTAGCCTGTGCTACACGAGTTGTTGCCGAAAGGGCCAGTAGTGTAGGGTTTTGTTGGTTGGCGCAACTAACTTCGAACCTGAGTCAAGACCCCCTAAGCCAACACTCAACAATAGAATTTGCTAACTTTATTTACATTTATTAAAATTTTAAAATATTTCTATTTAAATTTCAAATTAAAATAATCTTCAACTAAACTTTAAACTTAGAAATGTTTTTTTCCTATTTTTTAGGTTTACCTTTTTAAATATTTAAATTTTATTTAACATCGTTAGGTTTAGAATGAGCAATGCTTTTTTAAGTTAAATTTTATATTTTTTATCTATCTATCTATATCTATATCTATATCTATATCTATATCTATATCTATATCTATATATATATATATATATATAATATATATATATATATATTACATTCAATTTGACAATTATAAGAGAGTAGTCATAATTAATGTGGATGAAATTTCACCATTTAGATATATTATTATATTAATGACTTATTTATGACGTGATAAAGAATTAGAGGATAAAAAAAAATACTGAAAAAGTGGTAAACTATAATTTAGAATATCAAAGGTATTTCTTTATCTTAACTAACATATATAAGAAATTCAGTGTTGTGAAATTCAACATTGTTAAAATAAGAACAAATTTTCACAAACCCCATAGTGAAATAGGGCAATGGACAATTCCTAAAATGTTGTGGGATGAAAAGGGTTGTCATCTTTGTGACAAGAGAAAGTTGAATTGTTGTGGGATGAAAAGAGTTGTCATCTTTGTGACAAGAGAAAGTTGAAGATGAAAAGTACTTTTATGTTACATAGAGTGACATAGATGTCAATTTCAAAAATGTTGCAAAATTGACCTTCCTAATCTTTTCACTCATTAATTTATTTTTTTAAACTTTAAAAAATAGAAATAAAATTCTTAAAATAATTAAATAATTATTTTACTTTTCTGGGTGAGTTACTTGTCTTAAATTCTATAAATACTTGAGCTACGGTGCACTATTAGAGTTGTTTCATAAAATTGGGTGTTGCATCAAATTGTGAAATGGATGAGTTGGTGGATGTACATATGTTTATTTGACCCTCACACATGTGGGCACACTATTTGAATTTGTTGACACATGGAAGGTGTATTATTTGGGAAATATTCTCTTGGAGGACAATTATGATTAAGTGGACATAATTTAGTGTTTACCATTTACTTGTAACTCACTCTTTTTGCCCTGTAAAAGGAGGAGGGGCACATCAATTCATTCTAATAATTTTGATACATTACTAAGAGTGGAGTGGAGAGAAGAGTGCTTGTGATAGATAGTAACATTGTTTTTGTTTTGGAGAACCCGTGAGAAGAAGATTTGTTATTAAGTAAATTTATATTTTGAGTATAAAAATATATGTGAATCTCGTGGAATTGTGTGGAGTTTTATTTTTTCTAGATTTGATATATCTTTTCTTTACAACTGGTGTAGCATGTATATCAACTTTTTTGCTTATTGTTGTAGTCGATTTATTATGATGATATAATAAAAAATTGGGTTGGCGTTTATTGTTGTAGTCGATTTATTATGATGATATAATAAAAAATTGGGTTGGCGTTGATCACTTATGGGCATATTTAGCAATTTGCTTGTACAACTTTTAGATCTGATGTCAATTTAATGTTGGGTTAGCCTTGAGATGATATAATTTGTTGATTTGATTTTTTTACTTATTAGATTTAGTAGTCAAGTGTTTTTGGAATTATATTCCAACCTTTTGTATGTTGTGTATACACTTTTAAATATTGCATGCGATATTTTGGTGTTTGCAAATCTAAAGTTTTGATAGGGTTTTTAAACAGTTGAGTTTTCGTAAAGTTTCAAATTCAACTAGATGGTTGAGGTTTTATGAGTATGAATCTAATGTCATGAAGTGAAAATTTCAATGGTTAGAAGGGGTCAAATCACAATGGATGCATATGAGAAGGAAGCCATATAATATTAATAAAAATAAACAGGTAAATATGTTAAAGACTAAAAAATTGAAATTAAATGCATAAAGTAAAAATAATCTATCATATAAGAATTGAAAATTTCTCCACATTTGTTCATGGTTTATAGATATGTGGAATCATTAGATATATTTTATTACATAAAGTGGCACTTTCTACATCCCAATATGAGGGAGATGTGTAATTTCTTCCATGTTCAATATGGATTTGACATGGGAATTTAAAAAACGATTAATATAACACAAAATAGTTCAATTTTGGCCATACATAAAATATTTTAATGCCCACCTTAAGTAATCTCTCTCTCTCTCTCTCTATCTATATATATATATATATATATATATATATATATATATATATATATATATATATATATATATATATATATAGACATGTGAAGTGTAACGTAACTCCTACTAACTAGAGCCCCAAGGTTAGTAGGAGGTAGTTATTATGTTGACCAAACTTCCGATGTCCTATTATGGAAATGGGGTTAAAATTCTTCAACCTTTTACAACTTCCTCTTTAAAACTTCAAATAGATGACATTGCCATTTTAGTCTCATCGAGAACTTTCCGATTATATAAATTTTACCTCAATTTGAATCATAGACCAAAGATATGACCCTTCAAAGATAGGTCAATTCACCTTTGCCATGTCATCGCTGATTCCATGTGGAAATCACATGCTAATCCATGTGGCACCTTACATGCCATCCCCTCCATTGTTGACAAGTTCACATGAATATGCACACTCCTCTGAATAATCAGAGGCTGACCTAAGCCAAAACTCCATGACACAATAAAGCTTAACAAAGAGTTCGACCTTTGGCCCCCAACCTAGAGGCTGACCTGACCTCCCTCTCGAACATCTACACTTTGGGCCTTGACTAGCTCCACCCTGACCTAGACATTCATCCCAACCCTTGACCCCTTACAGGCAGGTCCCACTAACGGATTGACCTATGCACCTTGGGTTGGACATGATTCAACTCAAGGTCCAACTTTCTAACCGACCTCTCGACCTTCGACTTGGCAGGTACTACAAGAGACTTCAGGCCAGTATTGCGATCTTTTTACACTTAGAATATTTTTTGAGTTTTATTCTTAATTTACATAGGTGCTACAACTTCCGAGTAACTCATTGAAAATACATTGGAGTTCCAGGACAAACTTGCGGAATTACATGTACATGAGGATACACTCTGTGAATGTGCATTCAAATGTACTATCTCTTCAAAATTACAGGGAACTCGAGCTACTCCCTCATACATCATAATGATTTGTTTCTTTTAATAAATCGGGTTACATACACATAACAATTAAATAGAAAGCAATCAACATCTCATACATGTCAAATTAATTAGAGAAACAAAACAATTTAGGCTTACATAATTTTTACAGAAATTTAACTATCTTTCATTCATGCATATAGGAAATCCATTATCCATTAACACCCACACAATAAATCACATTTCTCATTATCAATATGGCAATGCAACTAGTTCAATGACCAATACATGATATTCAAAGATAAGAAGTACGAGCCATTGAGCAAAAACTTATCTTGTACAACCAAATAAATAGGCAACTGAAATCAAGAATCTCCACCCAACCATAGATGAGCTACAACCATTATTACTTGTAGTTGTCATCCCTGAGCCAAATTCCAATGCTTGAGGTGGAGTGATTAAAAGGTAAACCTCAACCAAAACAACAACTGAAAGAGGATGTCACCATTAGAGAAATTTTAAGGTCTAAAATGGGCCTCCTAACGAATATTATAAAATAATAGCAGAAATAATAAAATAATATTAAATTACCTCATCAGGTTGTGGAGGGAAAAATGAAAAAATTACCTATTCAACTCATATTTTCAATTTATATCCCTATGATTTTACTCAAACTTTGAATAGGAGCACTTGTTGGATGCATAATTTAATTTTTCATCTCAAGAGTACCCATGTTTCATACTTTCGATGGACTCTACTATACAAAAAATGTGAAATACATGAAAAAACATGATTGCAGGAAAAATGTGAAATACATTAAAAAACGTGATTGCAATCACGTTTTTTCATGTATTTCACATTTTTTGTCTAGTATGGTCCATCGAAAGTATACAACATGGGTGCAATAGTAAATTCTGCATCCAATGAGTGCTATCGCTCGAAATTTGAACAAAGTCGTAGGGATATAAGTTGAAAATACAAATTGAAAAAGTAGCTTTTTTATTAGAATAATGTTGTTTCGGAATTAAATCCACACTTGTCATTTTTAAATGTCTACATTTTGATTCACAAACATGACTTATCATGTCTTGATGATAAGTCATGTTTGTGACTCGAAGCGCATACACTTAAACATGAAAACTATGGATTTTATTCCAGAACAACATTCTTCTAATATCAACCACATAAATCTACAAACAATAGGTTTTTTATTTTTTTATTTCTTTTACTCCAAAAATGGTGAAGGTTGACATTGTTGTACCTCTGTAGACAATTCTAGGTTAAGGAATTGTGCCAGAGCATCTAAAATGTTTTGTTTTAATTTGGATTTTTGGATGACCAATGCTTTAAATTGTTAAACAAGTGTAGAATCTTAATTATTTATGATATATTAAAGGGATGACTCTCTAAAAATTTTTGTTTTAATTTGGATTTTTGGATGACCAATGCTTTAAATTGTTAAAAAAGTGTAGACTCTTAATTATTTATGATATATTAAAAGGGATGACTCTTCACCTTTAACATAATTTAGCTTTGAAATGATATATAAGGTTGAACTTAAGAGAATATATGATTGATTAAATCTTCAAACAGAGTATTTAACTAATCATATACATATGATGAGTGTAAAATCCTTTTACAACCAAAAAATATATATTTAAAGCTTAAAGAGAACTGACAATTAAAATATGTAGAGGAATTAATTAAAACAGAAAGTTCCTATTAACTAATCTTTATAATTCGTCATAACTTCACAAGGGTTTTCAAATAGATTGATATTCAATCTTATCTTACTCAGATTTCCCATTAATTTCAAACATATGCAAAGATAACAAAATGAATACATAACAAAAAACAAAAGACTCATAGGAATACAAGCTGCTTCAAGATGAATGCAAAACCCTTCTATTAATCTAAAAAAAACTCAAATAATTACAATTTTTCTTTCTAGTTTATCACAAGGGTTCAACCTTTCATACTTCAAGCTACAAAGTATTTATAGAGTTGTCTCCAAAATATCTTGATTTAAAAATCAAGATTTATTTACAAAATATATTTTGAAACTAATTACAAAAATAGAACTAGAAAATAGGAATCTTGAACAGCTTGGACATCTTGCACAGAATCCAAGGCTTACGCTGATGACTGGGGCTATAAATTTGTTATTTTGTTGCCTTTCCTAATTATCTATCCTTTTGATCCTACAAACTTGCATCCTGTTGCTAAACGTTTGTTGCCTGCTGCTAGCAACCTGTTTTTTTGTCAATTAATGAGTTGACATATTTTTTCCCATCTGTCTTCATCAGGAATAGAATACTTTATCAATTTTCTATAAGTCTCATCAACTTCAGTGTATTTTTGAAAGGTGGGTTTGACTATGAACAAGTCTTTGATATCATTTTGATTACAAAACTCAAACCTTCAATAAAATCATTTCCAGTGATGGTTTCCTTGACCTTAGCAAATCTTGATTTATCTACAGCTATAGAATGCAATCTACGCTGATATTTTTCAAGAGGAACCAATATGTATCATATCTCTTGCAAACCTGGAAGTCCTTTATGATGTAGCACATCAATTTTTTTTATGAAACATATTGATGTTAGATTCTAGATTATGACACTTGTTTTCTAATTGGAGCATTAAATTTCTCTGAATAAGTATCCTTCTGACTTCCAAAATGGTTTCTATGTTGTCTTCAATATCATAATATTCAAGCTCTTCCTTTGTTTTTGAATTTAAAATCCTGACTAATGTTGTTGCATCTCTTGGTTTATGACCGAGGTCTTTCTTCACTTCTGCTATTACTTCTTTTGATTTCTCCAGTAATTGTTCTTATTCAAAAATGGTTTCTATTGATGGCCACAACTGAGTTATAGATTCATTGATATCCAGCTAGATATTTTCTTTGGCTTGTGAAATAGTTTGAGCAATAACAGATTCATTTTCAAGGGCCTCTATTCTCTGAGTCAACCTATGACTCTTCTGTTGTTCTGCCAAGTAAGCATTGTCAATTTTGATTTTATGTTCCTGAATATTGTTAAGTTGAGCTTTTAACTTTTCAATCTCTTTCCCCTTTAACGATAAACCTCCCATAGCTTTAGCTAAATCAACTGCTGAATTAGTGGACTATGTTTTTGTTGTAATGGATGTTGCAATATAAGTACCTGCTATGGAAGTTGTTGCTATGGGAGTAGTTGTTGATACATTAGCTTGTTCTTATTTTTCTTTTAATAAACTCTCCAATTCAGTCTCCATCTTTTGTATTATCAGATTCTATTCAACTATGATCTTGAACATGTTTTCTTTCTCCTTTTCCAATTCTCCAACTTCTTTAGTTTATGGATCCTTTGTAGTAGGGAGTTTAAGTTTCTTCCTTAATGCTAAGATATCGACATTTTTTCTCTTTATCATTTCTTTAGCTGCTTTCACATTATTAGGATCATATCCTAACTTAATCACCATATCTTCTAAAGATTTAATCTTAGTATCCGTAGCCATAGATGATATTTTTTCCAACTTTAACTGTGATTGAATATTATTTAATGAAACTTGCAACTTGGATGATGCCATTGCTGAGCTAGTCAGAGTAGAATAAATAATTTCTCCTGCTTGCTTGTGTAAGTCAGTTTGGTCAATAACATGAATTTATTTATTATCAAAAGAAAAAATAGATTTCTTATAATCTTTTGCAGTCATAGGGAATGGACCTTCGGGTTCCAGAAGGGCCATATGAAACTTTCCTTTCTCAGTATCAAGTGCAAAAATAAGTCTGTGTTGAGAAGTTGAAGTTTTCTTCCAAAAATCAGAATAGGTAGTGGTCTTCAATGCTACAATTTTCCTTTTTATCTCCCTATATCTAGAAAAAATACTTGGTTCTATTTTACTATGAGTTGGCTCTTCTGTCTAAAATGTTTCTAATGCACTTTGAGAAACCGAGGATATAGGAGAATTGAGAAAACATCCTCAATTCTTGGAAAAGTTGTAGCATGAGGATCTGTCAGTACCAATGTTGTTTGTTCCTGTGAACTTTCTTCCTGAAAATGTTCTTCAATAGGATTAGTTTTCTTTCTTTTCTTAATCATTATGAAATCTGTGTCTTGAACTTCTAAAATTGAAGGGGAAATATTTTCCCTTACTCTTTTAGCCTGCTTCTCTTATGGAACTAGAGTCTATGATGTTGTTGAAAACCTGTTCTTCTGCTTCCTGCAATGTATTTTCTTGCCACTCTTCCTGATTCATGTATTGTTCTATTTCTAGTCTAGGTGTGTGTGAATAAGGTGTAGTTTTTCATTCTACCCTTAACTTAGAAATAATCCCTAAGGAATCATAAGACAGGGTAAATCTTAATTTAAACTTCATTTGTTTCAAGAGAAAGTTTGTCTCCTTTGTTGTTGCTCTAGTGTTACAAATGAATGGCCCAATCTATGCTTTCAACTTGAATTGAGACTTTTTTTAGTTGACACAAAATGGAGCGCATCCATGTTCATCATTTGTCTGATATATTCTAATGCAAAAATTATGATTGGCATAAACTTTGGTAGTTTGTATGGAGGAAGTTCACATCCATATACTCAGATTTCTGTGTAATTTTGATATAGATACCAATTTCCACTTCTTGTGTGCTCACTAAGGTGAAGAATTCTTTTGATTTTAGGTGAAATCCTAGAAACAATATCACTACTGAGCAAGCATGAAGCCATATGTAAAAATTGATTTACATAACCACTAAAAGAAATTTCATTAGTATTCTTCCTCACCAAGGAAGTCCAATGAATTACAAACTAAGGATTTCCCTGTTCATATAGCTTATGCAATGGAAACTGAAATTTATCTTCTTGATAAAACAAGAACAAGTACACATGAACTGATTTGTATTTGAAGGCTCCATCAGTAGAAAACTTTAGAAACTGATCGTGAATAGCTTCTGCCAAAAATTGACTATAATTGAATATAAGTGATGGTTTATCACCTACTGAAAACACTGATAAAAATCCTAGAATAACTTCATCAACCCACTGATCAGTTGGATAACGTAATAGACATGAAACCATTGAAACAACCTGTATAGTAATCTCTAGAAACATTGAGGAAGGGTATGGAGCATTTATTCTTGGTAATTATGCATATTAAGGTAAAAATATCTCAAAAATTTTGGCTCTTTGAGGAAAAGTAATTTTCTGATAGATTTCCATGAGAGAATCTACAGAAAAAGGATGCAGAGGGGTTGAGGGTTTGATTTGAAACATTTGACATATTGACTAAGGGGATATTGTAAACAAGATATCATTGTTTTGGGCAATAATGGCTCTTTGACTCGGAATATACCTAAAGTGACACTAGGTTACAAATTCAGGAAATGAATGATTCTGAGGGAAATGAATTGAGGAAGGAAGGAGTCCCATATACTCAATTCATCACCAACATCTAAGAATTTCTATTTTTCCCAATTGCGAAGTTCATATATGTCAAACTCACATTGGATTTAATAAATCTTCTATTGCTGGTCAACTAAGGGTAGTTTTTCAAAATCTATAACAGGGGGCAGTAATGGGTTTTCTGCAACTACTTTGGACTTTCCTTTAAAAGATGACATGCTGAAAATGAAATTTGATAGAGAAATGTCATTTTACTAGGTGTTTGACTGGTTGGTGCAGTGAGAGATGTTGTACATTGGTACTATTTGTAATGGACCTATGCAACTACTAGATGAAATGAATGAAAGGAATGAAGAGAAATCCTTGTGTTTTATTTATTGTGTGAAGGTATTAATCATTAGAGTAATAACCATTAATGGGAGAATGACTTTTACTGCGGTAGTGCAACAATCATGGTGGACTAATGGTTAATAATTGGATCAAATGGAAAATGGACAAATGGCGAGAGAGGAGTGGTGATTAGTCATTTGGCAGGAGTGGAAATGAATGAGCAGTGGTTTTTGAGGGGGGGGTACGCGGTTTGTGGTTTTGGAGAGGGGGGATCTGAAGTGAATGTGAGGGTGGCACGTTAGTGGAGGTAGGTTTGGTAATTCATCTTTTTGAACCCCCCGCCTTTGCTAAACATCGGAAGCATGGGGGGGGGGGGGTCTGAAATGCTTCCCCAACCATTGATCCAGGTGGGGAACATCTCGATGGTTGATAAGAGCGTGCTTCATATGATATATGAAAAAAACATCACACCACACTTTATGTGATAATTAATTAAATGCTAATCAATGTTTAAATGATAAATTAACAATTAATTAACATCTACGACGACATTGAGATTAGCACGCCTATGCCATGGGATTTTATTTCTTTTTCTTTTTTATATTTATATTTTTATATCCCTTATATATATATATATATATATACATATATATATACATATATATATACATATAATATATATATACATATATATACATATATATGTATATTATATGTATATATATGTATATATATGTAATATATATATATATACATATATATATATATATATATATACATATATATACATACATATATATATAATATATATATATATATATATATATATATATATATATTATATATGTATATATATATATATGTATTATATCTATATATATATATATATATATATATATATATATATATATATATATATATATATTATATATATTTTTTTTTTTTCATCATATTTAATCCTACTACTTCTTATAAAGTTGATGTTTTTTGTACATTTTTGTCATAAGGCCCATTTTTTACCTCAAAATTTATCTAATGAATGCCACCCTAAATTCATCCTCCAGCTACATGAGCTTCCACTCAGTCCTCTCCTACTTTTCATACATCTTGAACATCCATGCCAGGATTACATGGTAGAGAGAGTTCAAATCACTTTTAGGAGAAGACAATCCACAATAAAGGAAGGTTCATCAGCCTTACAACCAAGCCATTGCTCTCGATAATGTTTCTACCCAACAAGTCTCTATGAGGGTTCTTAGACTAGTTTAGAAACTCTCCAGAGCTTAACAACAATATATTTGGATGCTGCCCTTTTTATGTTCTCACCTCCACCCTCAGAGGATTTTTTTCCTTTCCTGTAATAGAGTTATCTGTGGGTTCCTTCTCACTGCTTCCACGTGCTCTCAGAGAACTTGTTCTCTCTACATATCCTCTCGCTGGTGTGTGTGCATCCATCTGAATGCAATAATGCTAGTGCATTTTTATGCTAATCCTCCTAGAGAGAGTGTCCTTCTCACAGATTTGTTCATGCTGCCTTAACATACTAACAATCTCCTTCCTTTCCCAAAGCTCCATGTAGTTAACTAATGGATAGTGTAGCCCATCCCTGTATTTTAATTTTGTCCTTTTCTTGATTGTGGTTGGAGCTCAAAGGACACTTGGGAATATACTTTTCTTTCAATTTAATTTATGGCACAGTCAGACCCATTTACACTCAACCAACCAAGGTTTGATATTTTAAAAACCCTTTCCCTCAAGCAATCTCCTTCCTTAGGAAATGGAATCTATGCCCCTCTCTCAGCCATTTAATAATTACAATTATTTAGAATGAGATAAATATTAAGTAGGGGATATCACAGTCCCCTCCCCAATGAGAGAATTATTAACTAGGGGATGTCATAGTCCCCTCCCCCTTGGGGGGAACATCATTGTTAAAATTGGCAACTAGGGCCAAAATCCATGTGGGTCATCTTATTAATGGAAGCTGATATTTTTCTTGGATCCCTCTCATCGAGAAGTGTAGGATTGATCTAAAGCTCATTCGATTATGATAAGTACTCATGGAGATATGAATTTATTTGTGTTATGGGACAATTCATCAAGGTCGGCTAGCAACCAAATATACCCCACTTGTGCTCAACATTTTACTATAAAAGGAGGATGTCTTCAAGTCATTTATAGACACACTTTTCTTGCGATCTCTTCCTCTCCACATGTCTTTGGGTTTTGGTGGGAGGAGAGATACTAAGAGCATACGCTGGTCTAAGTCTTATGATGCCCTAGCCGCAGTAAGGAGGATGCCCTAGTAGCATTCTAGCCACAGTTAAAGGAGGAACATCTAGACGCAGTAAAAAGAGAAGGCTCTACACAGATCTAAGGAGCAACTAGAGGAGGCTTCTAGCCACACCATTTAAGGGTGCCCTAGGCTGCAATCAATGAGGGATTTCATGTAGCAAGAGGAGGCACTTATATGCAGTAAAGGGAACACCTTAATCCACAGTTGAGGGTGACACTTACTCACAGAAAGGATGTCAATTAGCTATAGTTGGAGAGGCCCTAATAAAAAAAAAACGAAGGCCTAAAACCACTGCCACAAGAGGCTTCTATTTGGCCCTAATCCGCAGTCAGGAAAGGTCCTAATCTATTGTCCAAGAAGCACTTATATGCCATCGAGGAGGAGCATTAATATGCTGTGAAAGAAGCCCTCAAACCATGTTAGAAGAGCCCTTCTCACAAAATTAAAAGGAACCCTCAGACGCAGCAAGGATAGAGATATATAGCCTCAGAAAAAGGAGGTATCTAACTATAGTTTGATGTATGATCTATCAGCTGTCCAAAGGAGCTTCAATACACTAAAAAAGAGGTTAACTAAGGAAGCCCCATCACATCAACAAGAAGCATGATCAGATTTTTGTATGTGACAACTCATTATTGTAGATGGCAGTAATGTGATAGAGGTTGTGCTAGGTCTAAAACTGTTTGTAGAAGTGAAAGCCACAGTCATAAGAGGAAACTGTGTGATGATGAAGTCTACCCGCAGACTTAGATCAGACCTAGTAGGATTGGTTTCATATGCAGATTGGGTATTGATATACTGATGCATTTATAACTGTTTTGAGGTCTTGTACTTCTGTGTTGTTATGTGCTAGGCCACAGGCCATAGAACCATAGAAAAGGTTTCTTTGGGGCTGCTCTCTCTTAAGTCTATTTTGAAGATCATATATGAAGCGTTGGACAACCTTAGATATCCTCATCAAATCAACAAGCTTATACATGGGTCAGCTACAAGCATGAAGAATCATGGATAGCAGCAGCATGGTAAAGCATGGACAATAGCAAGTACAGTGCAACAAGTACATTGGGACAACAGTAAGCATGGTGCAATAGTGGCACTATGTACATCAATGACAAACACTGGGACAACAGCTGCATGAGGTCCTAGATTGTGATGATGGGTGTAGCATGGTGCAACACGGTGAGCTACAACAAATGGACGAGATGCAACACAATGATAGGTGAAGGAGTCACCCTAGAGAATCCGTTGAAGCAACATGTCTTCAACTAATCTCATGTAGAGATGATCTATTCTCTTATCTAGAAAATCAAAGTGTTGACTTATTTTGTAAATGTACTATCTCTCTCTCGCTCTGCTGAACTATTGAAGAACATAGAAGAAGAATTGATCAAGGGTTTCCCCACATTGGGGTTTGTCCTTGGCTAGCACCACATCTTGTGTCCTCTTGTCTTCGCTTGTCTTCTGCGATTTATGTTTATGTTCTATCTGCAGTTTACTTTAATGCTGATGTGATTACTAATTTGGAAAAGATATTGAGCTAACTATGAAAATTGAAATAAATTGCTTTAAGCATAGAACATACCTGAAATTAACATGGTAGGAAAGCTAAGGTGAAGGCAATGCCCAAGCAAGAGTGAAAGAGCAATCACCGAAGACATTTGGGAAAGGAAAAAAGTATCAATGGATTCCTCATCCCTCTTCAAATTCACCAAGGGTGAAGTCGAAGTATAGAATATTATCAAAATGGCGTAGCAGAATTTTTTCATGGCCTACCTAAAGGTCACTTCAATGGGAAGTCTGGATCTAAGGGTGGAAGGAAAGGCAGATTCCTTGGTTGTAATAAGTTCGGCCATTATGCGAAGGAGTGTCTGAGATAGGGACACATCACTTGATGATGATAACAATCATTCCAGGGACATCTTTGATGATCAGAGGAATGACAGGTAATGCAGGCCATCAAGGAAATGACTGACTCTTCAAAGAAGGCAAGGAACCCCAAGTATGAAGAATCAAATGTTGTTTTCGATAAGATAAAGAAGCGTTATCTTGTATTGGCCCTCTCCTTCAGATTCTTTGATAATCTGGGTTATTGATTATAGTGCTTCAAGGCACTTCCTTAGATAGTAGGGTGCGCTCTCTAATTTGGTAGAGATGGAAACAATCATGGGATTATACTTGGAGACAATGCCACCTATCCCAGAAAGGGTATAGGGAATGCTACCCCTCAATTGAATGAGGGTAACTCGATTCATTTACTAGAATCTATTTTATGTACCTGATTGCAAGAAGAACCTAGTGTCCATTTTGGAAATGGAAGTCAAAAGGTTTCAAGGTGGCATTCATCATTGGAAAGTTACATTTTTGAAAATAGAATTTTCTAAGATTCTTTTACTCATGGGTTCAGGGTTGGAAATTTGTATCAAGTTGCAGGATGGTCCATTGGGGATCATGTCAATTGACATATCACATCTATAGCACTAGAGGTCTATGAGTCGGATGGTGAAAGGGATGCTTGAATTCAAAAAGAGCATGAAAGTACATGTCTAAGATGTACTGAAGGAAAATCTTACAAGGGGACCATTCCCCTCATGTAGTAGGTCCACAGGTCAGAACAACCTGAGGAGGTTTGAGATTCATGATGAAATCTCATGTGTGTACGTGGAAGAAAGCCCTCTATGGCTTGAAGCAAAACACCCCTAGCATAGTATGAGAGGATTGATAGCTATCTGATGAAGCTGAGATTCACTAGGAGTGAAATCGATCTAAACCATTACCAGAAGGTAGTGGATGATAGACCTCTCATACTGGCACCTTATGAGGATGACCTATTTCTGACAGGTGCAGACCCTCTCATTTGTAGAAGTAAGAGGGAGTTGGATTCCGGATGTGGAATGATAAACTGCAAGCCTGTGACTACCTCGAGGATCTTTACTTTCAGAAGTTATATGGTAGTGATGTCGAACCAGATTTGGGAAATGCCTCTAAGTTTCATAAACTCATTCGTGTTGATGTTCTTGGTGAACTTTTGTCCGAACATATGTTTTGCAGTTAGCATGGTGAGCTCATATTTGGTTGAGCCTCACAGGATTGGTGCCAAGAATCTTCTGAGATATCTTCGGGGCACAATCTCTCATGAATTGAGATACACTACCGAAAATATGAAACTGCATTATTATTCGAATGCTGACTGGGCAGGCAGTGTGAAGGATCACTAGAGCACTTCTCAGTGCTAGTTCTCTCTAGATTCTGCTTTGATATCATGGATGAGTAGGAAGCAGAAGTCGGTTGCCATAAGCACTGCCAAGATTGAATACATAGCTACGAGTATGATCTTGTGTGAAGTTGCTTGGTTATGAAAGCTCATCAGTGAGATGTTTGTACACATGATGAATACCACTGTGATTCTTTGTGACAACCAGGGGGGATTCGATTATTAAGGAATCCCATATTCAAAGATTGCTTCAGCAGATAGACATTAGATACTGCCTTATCTGGGATATGGTAATTCGATGAGTCAGGAGGCTCCGTCGCATTGATACTGATGTACAGGTCATAGACGTTTTGTCGAAGTCTTGGGGAAAGGTCAAATCTGTGACTTTCTTGAATGACTTGGAGTTGTTGAGAGAACCTCTTATGAGGATCGAGTATGATGTATTGAGCTCTGGGAGCTCCAGGGGGGTGCGGGGTACTTCTTGGAGTGACATGTGACCACAGGGCGACTCACTAGCCCCTTGTGGTGCACTATGTATAGGGTAAAAGGTTCAACCTTCCCCTGTGACACCCCATGGCGACTGTGGAATGGGATGATTAGTTCTCCTCTGGGCCAAGATGATTAGTTCTCTGTGGAAACTCTAAAACATGATGACTAGTTCTACTATGGGCCAGGATGATTCGTTCTCCGTGGCCACTGTGGAACAAGATGATTAGTTCTCCTGTGGGCCAGGATGATTAGTTCTCCGTGACATCCATTAGATAGGATGATTCATTCTCCTGTGGATATGATGATTAGATCTCCTATTGAGGCATCCTACCCATGCAGTGTGGGACTCATGGGAAGTACCTCTCATCTAATCAATGAGCAGGGAAATCAGGTTAGGAACCATAGTAGTACTGTCGATGGACGCATCATTGTATCTACCATACTCCATATGCTAGGATGACCTCCATTGATCTGGGATTAATGAAACTGATTTGGGCTCAATATGAGTAGTTTGAGACACTCTCTTGTGATATTGATCCGGGATCAATAAAACTGACCTCGGTTCAGTAAGAGTGATGTGACACACTTTGTTTACATGAAACTAACTTCGAGTCAGTAGAGAATGGTATGAGACATTCTCGATCAATTCTTCTTCTTCATGGTTTAGCAGAGCATAGTAGTGCAGGGCACTGATGGCAGAGATAGTACAGTCAGACATATGGATCAGCAGATGGAGTTCTCCCTAGTTGAGAGGGAGTGTTAAAATTGGCAACTAGGGCCACACTCCATGTGGGTCATATTATTAATGGAAGCTGATATTTTTCTTAGATCCCTCTCATCGAGAGGTGTAGGATTGATCTAAAGATCATCCGATTCTGATAAGTATTCATGGAGAAATTAATTTATTTGTGTTATGGGACAATTAGTCAAGGTCAGCGAGCATCAAAATATACCCCACTTGTGCTCAACGTTTTACTATAAAAGGAGGAGGTCTTCAAGTCATTTATACACACACTCTTCTTGTGATCTCTTCCTCTTCACATGTCTTTGGGTTTTGGTGGGATGAGAGATACTAAGAGTATATGCTAGCCTAAGTCTTATGATGCCCTAGCCGCAGTAAGGAGGATGCCCTAGCAGCTTTCTAGCCGCAGTTAAAGGAGGAACATCTAGACGCAATAAAAAGAGAAGGCTCTACACAGATCTAAGGAGCAACTAGAGGAGGCTTCTAGCCACACCATTTAAGGGTGCCCTAGGCCACAGTCAATGAGGGTTTTTATGCAGCAAGAGGAGGCACTTATACACAGTAAAGGGAAGACCATAGTCCATAGTTGACAGTGACACTTACTCACAGAAAGGAGGTCTCTTAGCCACAGTTGGAGAGGCCATAATCAACAACAAATGAAGGCCTAAAACTGCTACCACAAGAGGCTTCTATATGGTCCTAATCCACAGTTAGGAAAGGTCCTAATCTAATGTCCAAGAAGCACTTATATGTTGTCCAGGAGGAGTATTAATATGCTGTGAAAGAAGCCCTCAAACCATATTTAGAAGAGACCTTATCACATCATTAAAAGGAACCCTCAAATGCAACAAGGATAGAGATATCTAGTTGCAAAAAAAGGAGGTATCTAACCATAGTTTGATTTATGATCTATCAGCTATCCAAAGGAGCTTCAATACGCTGCAAAAGAGGTCAAATAAGGAAGCCCCAACACATCAAGAAAAAGCATGATCAGATTGCTGTAGGTGATAGCTCATTGTTGTAGATGATAGTAATGTGATAGAGGCTATTCCAAGTATGAGACTCTTTGTAGAAGTGAAAGCCATAGTCATAAGAGGAAACTGTGTGATGATGAAGTTTACCCGCAGACTTAGATCAGACCTAGTAGGACTGGTTTCATATGCAGGTTGGGTACTGATATACTGATGCATTTATAACTATTTTTAGATCTTGTACTTCTATGTTGCTATATGCTAGGCCATAGGCCATAGCACCATAGCACCATAGCAAAGGTTTCTTTGGGCATGCTCTCTCTTAAGTCTGTTTTGAAGATCATATAGGAAGTGTTGGACAACCTCAGATATCCTCGTCAAATCAACAAGCTTATACATGGGTTAGCTGCAAGCATGAAGAATCATGGACAACAACAACATGGTAAAGCATGGACAGTAGCAAGTACAGTGCAACAAGTACATTGGGACAGTAGTAAGCATGGTGCAGCAGTGGCACTATGTACAACAATGATAAACACTAGGACAACATCTACATGAGGTCTCGGATTGTGATGATGGGTGCAACATGGTGAGCTTCATCACATGGACGAGATGCAACACAATGATAGGTGAAGGAGTCACCTTGGAGAATCAATTGAAGCAACATGTCTTCAGCTGATCTCATGTAGAGATGATCTATTCTCTTATCTAGAAAGTCAAAGTGTTGACTTCTTTTGTAAATGTACTATCTCTCTCTCTCTCTCTACTGAACTATTGAAGAACATAGAAGAAGATTTGATCAAGGGTTTCCACATATTGGGGTTTGTCCCTGGCTAGCACCACATCTTGTGTCCTCTTGTCTTGGCTTGTTTTCTGTGATTTATGTTTATGTTCTATCTGCAGTTTACTTTAATGCTAATGCGATTCCTATTCTAGAAAAGATATTGAGCTAACTGTGAAAATTGAAATAAATTTCTCTAAGCATAGAACATACCTAAAATTAACATGGTATCAGAGCTAAGGTGAATGTAATGCCAAAGCAAGAGTGAAAGAGCAATCACCGAAGACAGTTGGGAAAGGAAAAAAGGATCAATGGACTCCTCATCCCTCTAAAAATTCACCAAGGGTGAAGTCGAAGTAGAGAATATTATTAGAATGGCATAGTAGCAGTTTCTGATGGCTTCCCTAAAGATCACTTCAATGGGAAGTCCGAATCTAAGGGTGGAAGGAAAGGTAGATGCCTTGGTTGTAATAAGTTCAGCCATTATGCGAAGGAGTGTCTGAGGTAGGGACACATCACTTGATGATGATAACAATCATTCCAGGGACATCTTCAATGATCATAGGAATGACAGGTAATGCAGGTCATCAAGGAAATGACTGACTCTTAAAAGAAAGCAAGGAACCCCAGGTATGAAGAATCAAATGTTGTTTTCGATAAGATAAAGAAGCATTATCTTGTATTGGCCCTCTCCTTCAGATTCTTTGGGAATTTGGCTTATTGATTGTAGTGCTTCAAGGCACTTCATCGGATAGTAGGGTGCACTCTCTAATTTGGTAGAGATGGAAACAATCGTGCGATTATACTTGGAGCTGAGGCCACCTATCTTGGGAAGGGTATAGGGAATGTTACCCCTCAATTGAATGAAGGTAACTTGATTCATTTATAAGAATCTCTTTTATGTACTTGATTGCAAGAAGAACCTGGTGTCCATTTCGGCAATGGAAGTAAAAAAGTTTCAGGGTGGAATTCATCATTGGAAAGGTACGTGTTTGAAAATATAATTTTCTAAGATGCTTTTACTCGTGGGTTCAAGGTTGGAAATTTGTATCAAGTTGTAGGATGGTACATTGGGGATCATGTCAATTGACATATCGTATCTACAACATCGGAGGTCTATGAGTTAGATGGTGATAGGGATGCCTGAATTCAAAAAGAGCATGAAAGTACATGTCTAAGATGTACCGAAGGAAAATCTTACAAGGGGACCATTCCCCTCATGTAGCAGGTCCACAGGTTTGGAACAACCTAAGGAGGTTTGAGATTCATGATCAGAAATCTCATGTGTGTAGGTGGAAGAAAGCCCTCTATGGCTTGAAGCAAAACACCCTGGGTGTAGTATGAGAGGATTGATAGCTGTCTGATCAAGCTGAGATTCACTAGGAGTGAAACTGATCCAAACCATTACCCAAAGGTTGTGGATGATAGAACTCTCATATCGGCACCTTATGAGGATGACCTATTTATGACAGGTGCAGACCCTCTCATTTGCAGAAGTAAGAGGGAGCTGGATTCCAGATGTGGAATGATAAAGTGCAAGCCTGCAACTACCTTGAGGATCTTAACTTTCAAAAGTAATATGGTAGTGATGTCGGACCAGATTTGGGAAATGCCTCTAAGTTTCATAAAATCATTCATGTTGATTTTCTTGGTGAACTTCCGTCCGGACATATGTTTTGCAGTTAGCATGGTGAGCTCATATTTGGTTGAGCCTCATTGGATTGGTGCCAAGAATCTTCTGAGATATCTTCGGGGCACAATATCTCATGGATTGACATACACTACCAGAAATATGAAGCTGCATGATTATTCGAATGCTGACTGGGCAGGCAGTGTGGAGGATCATTAGAGCACTTCTCAGTGCTGGTTCTCTTTGGATTCTGCTTCGATATCATGGATGAGTAGGAAGTAGAAGTTGGTTGCCATAAGCACCACTGAGACCAAATACATAGCTACGAGTATGATCTCGTGTGAAGTTGTCTAGTTGTGGAAGCTCATCAGTGAGATGTTTGTACACATGATGAATACCACCGTGATTCTTTGTGACAACCAGGGAGGATTCGATTATTGAGGAATCCTGTATTTGATGCTTGCTCCAGCAGATATACATCATATACTGCCTTATCTGGGATATGGTAAGTCGATGAGCGAGGAGGCTCCATCACATTAAGACTGATGTATAGGTCGCAGACATTTTGTCAAAGCCCTGGAGAAAGGTCAAATCTGTGACTTTCCCGAATGACTTGGAGTCATTGAGAGACCCTCTTATGAGGATCGAGTATGATGTATTGAGCTCTAGGAGCTCCAGAGGGGCATGGGGTACTTCTTGGAGCAACATGTGACCACATGGGGACTCACTATCTCCTGGTGGTGCACTATGTACAGGGTAAAAGGTTCAGCCTTCCCTTGTGACACCCCATGGCAACTATGGAACATGATGATTAGTTTTCCTGTGGGCTAGGATGATTAGTTCTACGTGGCGACTGTGGAATAGGATGATTAGTTCTCTTGTGGGCCAGGATGATTCATTCTCCGTGGCGACTATGGAACATGATGATTAGTTCTCCTGTGGGCCAGGATGATTAGTTCTTCATGGCATCCATTGGACATGATGATTCATTCTCATGTGGACAGGATGATTAGTTCTCCTGTCGAGGCATCCTACCCATGCAGTCTGGGACTCATGGGAAGTACCTTTCATCTGATCAATGAGCAGGGAAATGAGGTTAGGAACCATAGTAGTACTATCGATGGATGCATCGTTGTATCTACTGTACTCCCTATGTTAGGATGACCTCCATTGATCTGGAATCAATGAAACTGATCTAGGATCAGTATGAGTGGTTTGAGACACTCTCTTGTGATATTGATCTGGGATCAATAAAACTGACTTCGGGTCAGTGAGAGTGATGTGACACACTCTCTTCAGATGAAACTAACTCTGGGTCAGTAAGGCTCAGGTGTTAGGCCGAAGGCTTTGGTGTTGGAGGGCTGAAGCCAATACTTTAAACTAAAATATGAGACATTCTCGATCAATTCTTCTTCTTCAAAGTTTAGCATAGCAGAGCAGTGCAGGGCACTGATGGCAAAGATAGTACAGTTGGACATATGGATCAACATATGGAGTTCTCCCTAGTTGAGAGGGAGTGTTAAAATTGGAAACTAGGGCCAAAATCCATGTGGGTCATCTTATTAATGGAAGTTGATATTTTTCTTGGATCCCTCTCATTGAGAGGTGTAGGATTGATCTAAAGATCATCCGATTCCAATAAGTATTCATGGAGATATGAATTTATTTGTGTTATGGGACAATTCATCAAGATCGGCCAGTAACCAAATATACCCCACTTGTGCTCAATGTTTTACTATAAAAGGAGGAGGTCTTCAATTCATTTATACACGCAATCTTCTTGTGATCTCTTCCTCTCCACATGTCTTTAGGTTTTGGTGGGAGGAGAAATACTAAGAGTATACGCTGGCCTAAGTCTTATGATGCCATAGTCGGAGTAAGGAGGATGCCCTAGTAGTAGTCTAGCTGCAGTTAAAGGAGGAACACATAGATGAAGTAAAGGAGAAGGTTCTACACAGATCCAAGGAGAAACTAGAGGAGGCTTCTAGCCACACCATTTAAGGGTGCCCTAGGCCACGGTCAATGAAGGTTTTTATGCAACAAGAGGAGGCACTTATACACAGTAAAGGGAAGACCTTAATCCGTAGTTAAGGGTGACAGTTAATCACATAAAGGAGGTCTCTTAGCCGTAGTTGGAGAGGCCCTAATCAACAACAAATGAAGGCCTAAAACCGTTGCCACAAGAGGCTTCTATCTGGCCCTAATCCGCAGTTAGGAAAGGCCCTAATCTGTTGTCCAAGAAGCACTTATATGCTATCGAGGAGGAGCATTAATATGCTATGAAAGAAGCCCTCAAACCATAGTTAGAAGAGCCCTTATCACAAAATTAAAAGGAACCCTCATATGCAACAGGGATAGAGATATCTATCCATAAAAAAAGGAGGTATTTGACCAGAGTTTGATGTATGATCTATCAGCGGTCCAAAGGAGCTTCAATATGCTACAAAAGAGGTCAACTAAGGAAGCCCCATCACATCAAGAAGAAGCATGATCAGATTGTTGTTGGTGATAGCTCATTGCTTTAGATGATAGTAATGTGATAGAGGCTATTCTAGGTATGAGATTGTTTGTAGAAGTGAAAGCCATAGTCATAAGAGGAAACTGTGTGATGATGAAGTCTGCCCATAGACTTAGATCAGACCTAGTAGGACTGGTTTCATATGCATATTGGGTACTGATATACTAATGCATTTATAACTATTTTGAGGTATTGTACTTCTCTGTTGCTATGTGCTAGGCCACAGGCCATAGCACCATAGCAAAGGTTTCTTTGGGGTTTCTCTCTCTTAAGTCTTTTTTGAAGATCATATAGGAAGCATTGGACAACCTCAAATATCCTCATCAAATCAACAAGCTTATACATGGGTTAGCCTCAAGCATGAAGAATCATGGACAACAACAGCATGGTAAAGCATGGACAGTAGTAAGTACAGTGCAACAAGTACATTGGGACAACAATAAGCATGGTGCAGCAGTGGCACTATGTACAACAATGATAAACACTGGGACAACAGCTACATGAGGTCCCAGATTGTGATGATGGGTGCAGCATGGTGGAACACGGTGAGCTACAACACGTGGACGAGATGAAGCACAATTATAGGTGAAGGAGTCACCATGGAGAATCAGTTGAAGCAGCATGTCTTCAACTGATCTCATGTAGAGATGATCTATTCTCTTATCTAGAAAGTCAAAATGTTGACTTCTTTTGTAAATGTACTCTCTCTCTCTCTCTGCTGAACTATTGAAGAACATAGAAGAAGAATTGATCAAGGGTTCCCCACATTGGGGTTTGTCTCTGGCTAGCACCACATCTTGTGTCCTCTTGTCTTGGCTTGTATTCTGCGATTTATGTTTATGTTCTATCTGCAGTTTACTTTAATGCCAATGTGATTTCTAATCTGGAAACAATATTGAGCTAACTGTGAAAATTGAAATAAATTTCTCTAAGCATAGAACATACCTAAAATTAATAATCATCCTCTATGTTCAATAATTATATATAACAAAACATGCTTTTAGACCAAGCATTGTTGATCATGCAACTTTATATACAAAACTCATTTCAACTTTTACAACACATCTTATATGCGTGATGGCTTAGCCAACCAATTAGTAATCATTAATTTAGCCATCTCCCAATGGCCCTTTTTAAATTCTTTGGTGCTTTGGATGTGCTCAATCCAACTTGGATTCATTCCTTTTCTCTGGAGTGTTGATTTCCTCCAATGTGCACTACTGTTATCTTTTCACTTATTGTTCTTTCAATGAACAATTCATGACTCGTTGTTTCTAGACACACCTGAATGTTCTTCTGATTCCAATAATCTATGCTCATGACCAAAAAACAATTTATTTCCCTTCCTTCCCTTCTCTACTTCCTAGTCCCTTGGGAAATCTAGTCATCCCCTTCCGTGCAGTTATACAACTTCCAAGTTTAGGCATCCCCTTCTCTGATTCCTAGTCCCTCAGGTGATCCATTCCTTGGAAAGGTTTCCTTACATCGAAAGAGTCTCATAACCAAGGAAAGCCACTGCCTGAATTCTTTCATACTAATCATAGCTTGCTTCATGATAATCAGTTGGCACCATTGGGTGCTAGTGTCTCACAATGGCCTTATTCTTGATATATTTTAATTAGCACACTATGATATCTTCAATCTACTGCTACTCACCTTGCAGTCAAGTCCATTCACCCAATAAGAAAATTTTCATGCTTTCCTACATCAAGGCACAAGTATTTATGAGAATTATCATAAGAAATTGTAATAATTTAAATGATGCCTCATTAAAAACTTATCAATGAGCTGACGTTTGCAATTCTATTTTGGAACCTGTCATAATAAGTCAACTTAGCTCATAAATAAGATCATCATAAATAAGAATATCACATCCACTTATCTCGAAACCCAAACTATCATAAATTAGAGTACTAAATCATATTTATAATTTCAAAGTTCAAAAATTAATGAAATTTTGATATGTGTCTTTGAATTTCTTATTTTCTCCTTTCTTCACACACACTAGATTAGTTGCCCATTTTGACAAGCATCCAATGGCATTTTCTTTTCCCATACACACACTAGATTGATTCCCAAACCTAGAAATCACCCAATGCCTTCTATTCTCTTTAACCATGTACACACAGTGGATCAATTACTAAACCCGACAAGCACCCAGTGCCTTCTCCTCTTTCACCACATACACAGACTGGATCGATTGCAAAACCCATTGAGAACCTAGCACCTTCTCTTCTCTTTGACCATGTACACACTTTGGATTGATTACCAAACCCAATAGGAACCTAACACATTCTCTTCTATTTGACCACGTACACATACTAGATCGATTTCAAAACCTGACAAGCACCCTATGCCTTCTCTTCTCTTCTCTTTGATTTCAAATCTACTAAGTGTTTCATCGGCCCCAAGGTGGAAAATTAGTAAAAAGAAATATAAATAATCCCAATTTCTACCCCGCAAATATGGGTACTACCAAACCAGGTAGTCACTACCAACTAGGTAGTCTTATCTTGACATAATATAAGTATATTCCACACCTTCGTAGGCCCAAGTAACCCCCATTTCTGGCATCCTACTTTTCCTAAATCAACACAGGCCCAAAAATTCCCATACCTGCATATCCTAAACACATTACACGAGGGCCCAGAGAGTACTATACCTACATATCTGAAAACATAACACATACAATATGCATATGGAAAAATATGATACGTTTGCAATAGTGTTGAATATCTAGGTACCACACCATCTCCATCCACAGACACCAGGAAACACTGACTTTAGTGTCTTTCCCACGTTTTACCACATGCATCCACAATCCAAATCCAAGATCTGTGGTTTATCCATGCTTGTCCCGACATCCCATAGATCACACAACTTTCATTTTGCTGATATATCCTTCAACATTCCTTATTCATAAAATAAACATGGGAATAATGTACGAATAATCTTCTCATGATATTAAAATCATAGATCAAACAGGGCTACTTTTTCCCACTTCATTCTTCATAAAACCAGGAACCTTTTATGCCATTCACATCTGCCTTAAATAATTGTAACAATCATTCTTCCACAAGAATGGCCCTTAACAACCTTGTCAAATAAAATGACAGTTTCATCTATATATATCTATATCTATATAATATATAGCCTGATCTGAACATATCACATATTTATATATGTATATTTAGTTAAGGTCAATAAAACTTCCCTTGTGCCATTTCACTATCTATTGTTCCCATGGACTCAACCAACCCATTTTGTTGTATTACCATCCACTTTCTCAAGGACATAGAAAATATTGACTTATGTCAGTTAAAGCCAAGGTTAGATAACTCCCTGCATATAAGAAAAACATACATTAGTGAAGGTAATTATTTTTCCAAAATTCCTTCTCTTTCCTCTTCCTTTCACTTTATTGTTAGCGTTAATGCTTCCAAGCTTTATTTTATGATAATAATGTTTACACAGTCAAATTATATCCATGAAATTTCTTCATTTATGATTGTTGTCATGTTCAGGAGCAATTCTACTAGGTGTTTTAACAACGGTATGTTTCATCCCATCTAACCAAGGTCAACATGTCCTTGTCCATGCCAATCATGCACTACCCATCTCTGACCTTCCTCATCTCTGTCATGTGTAAGCCTTTCTCAAGTTGTATTATCCCTTGGGTTTGAATTAGCTATCTTATTATAGTTTCATGGCTTTCCTACCACACCCACCAAGTTTCCTTAGCCCCAAGCATAACATTCGAAAGGAAAAATTAAAAAATGAAGGTGAGAACAACCAATACGAAAAGGGAAATTACAACTACAATCACAATGAAATATTTTGACAGAGAAACATTTCCATGCACAAATGTTACAATCAAAATGATATCAGCCCATGAAGTCAATAAATTAAAGCCACAACATATAAGCGTTAAAATAAAATAGATCCAAAAGTCAAATTGATCCCCATGATTCCAATGTTCATGGCACTTCCAACCATCATACAAGTGTGCATATGTATATATATGTATATTAACACTCTATAATCAATTCAAGACTCCTTTACAAGGATCTTTGAAACCTTGAAGTTTAACATTCCCCATTAGTTCAGAAGGAATCTTTAAATCACACATGTGTATATATCAAGGAGCTTTAGGGAATTCCCCCTCCTCCTTCTTGACATTTTGCATCACCAATTTGTATCGCTGTGGCTGACAAGGGCTATTTTTTTTTTTTTTTTATCTTGTAAGGACAATCCTTTATTAAATTCATTTCTCTAAAATACCAACAGGGAAATATCCTCTTCTCATTTTAAGCCTCATCAGGCCTCTTTCTGCCAGCACAACTTTCTCTTTCAAGGGCAAGGCCCATTGTGTCAATTCCTGCAGGCATTTTTACAACTTTTAGTTCATCTTGGGAAGCCTTTGTTGCTTCCTAACAAGCTACAATATTTTTTCCTTATAGTTATTTAGTTTGGTCTTTAATATCCTAAGATCAACCTTCAATTTATTGAAGTTTCTTGTTCCTTGATGGGACTGGTCCATCTCCTATTATGACCTACCACGATATAAGATTCCATTTTCTAGCATCGAGTCTTGTTACATGCTGCCACATACACTTAGCTATTAGTGTATTAATGGAATAATATAAATACATATACCAATTATTGTTTTTCCATGCTAGGCCAAACACAATCCCTACAAATGTTCACATATCCTCAAATTTTTCCAGTCACATTTCTCAAACCAAGATGCCACTGAAAACTGTATTAGATTGACTTTAACATTCATACTTACATACACATTCATATCAGCAAGTTTACTCTCTTGCTATTATAGGTTTAAATATCAATCCTAATTAAGTCCATCAACACTAATTTAAAGCCAACCATCATTATCATTTTTCAATATTAGTTTTTGTGCTAAAATATGCAATAGCCATTGTGTTTGGCCTCTTCACCAGGGCCAACTATCATGGCATTCACAATTTCAAAGGTCATTTAATTAGAAAACCACATGTCACATCACTATTTTCCATCTTGTAATATACATACATATGTTTATCACATGCAATCAACTCATGACCATTTCATCACACTATTACACCCAAAATTCCTTTGAGAAAGCAAACAATGAACATGCAAGCCATGATCATAGTGCCATTACCCAACACCTTCACAAGCAACATATGTATTTCCCAAAATCCCTTGTATCATAGGAGCATTCACATGCCCATTCCTCCCAAGTGTGTAAGAACACACCACTTAAACAATCATGCACAACTGTGAAGGTAGTTATGCATAACTAAGGACATAACAAGCATCCATGGTCACAACAATAGACCATCGATGCCTTCAAGATGCCAAAAACAAACACATGTAGTGCCATTGAATTTTCCAATAAAATAAATGATACAATATCATCCTCTAATAAAATAAATCATACAATATCATCCTTACAACTAGTGTAGCAATAAAAAAAAAATGCTATCAATGGCATACAACCTTATCCATATTCAACTATGGTGCTTAGAACTAGAGCCCCACCCTAGCTCCAAAGATCCAAGCACTGTATCTACTTCTTTGTTAAGTTGTAACAATGCACCAATTTATCCCCAAGGTCTAGGGTTAAAACCAATTCCTATAGCTCTTCTACAATGGAGCCTATCTAGTCCAAGTGATGAACCTGGAAGCTCTCATACCACTTTGTAACATACCCCCTAATAACCCCAATATTAACCAAGGTTAGTAGGAGGAAGTTACTCTATTGATTTGACTTCCAATATCCTGTTATGGAAATGGGCTTAAATTGTTTTGGCCTTTTTCAACTTCCTCTAAATTTCAAATGGATGAGATTGTCAGGTTCATCTCACTGAGACCTTTCTAATAATATGAATTTTACCTTGATCCAACTCATAGATCCAAATATATGACCCTTCAAAGATATGCCAATTCACCCTTTCCACGTCATCATTGATTCCACACAACAATCACATGCTAACTCATGTGGCACCTTACACACCATCCCCACCATTATGGACAAGTCCACATGGATAGGCACAATCTTAGAGGTCAACTTGAGCCACAACTCTACAACATAATAAAACTTAACAAAGGTCTTGACCCCCAACCCCTAACCTAGAGGTCAACTTGACTTACCTTTGGGACGTCTACGCTTTGGGCCTTGATTAGCTTAACTCCAACCTAAATGTTCGACCTGAACCCTATCCTGCAATCTATTTATCCCACCAATGGCTCAACCTATGCACCTTGGGTTAGACATGATTCCACATGAGGTCTAGCCTTTCCAATCAACCTCCCGACCTCCAACTTGGTAGGTCCTAAAAGAGGCTTCAAGATGATATTGTGAGATTTTTAAACTTAGAATATTTTTCAAATTTTCTTATTAGTTTACACAAGTGTCGTGACCTGCGACAAACTCACTGCAAATACACAGGAGTTCCATGACGAACTTAGGGAATTACATTGTAATATCCCTGGGTTTAAGTTTCATTTCGTAAATAATAATAAAGGAAAAATAAGGCCAAGGTCATGGGACACATATTTGGAGATAAATGTTGGGTAAACACTACAGTGGGCATAACTTGTGGTTCAATAAATACTATGGAAATGGGAAAAGGAATTGACAAAGGAAAAGAGGCAATAATTTTCATTTAATTATGAAAATAAAGGAAAATAGGAAAAAAGGAAAGCAAAGAGACACATATTTGCATGCTAAGGAAATTAGAGGAAAAATGAAAGAAAATGAAGAAAATAGAGACATAAATAATTAAAAGGTATCAAACAAATAGTTCACATTTTTTCCAGTTTTAGCTTGGATCATTTGAGAAAGAGAGAGAGAGAGCTCCAAAAGGAGAGAGAAAGTAAGCAAAGAGAAGTAAAGGAAAGCAAAGGAAGGAAAAGAACAAGCAAAGGAAAGTGACTGAAAGCAAGGAGAAGGTTAGATCAACAACTTTAGCAGGAGGAATTTTCAAGTAACAGGTTGCATGTGTGATTTCCTATATGACGTGTGAATGCATGGTACGTGAATTTATTTATTTGGTTCATTTGTTGTCATTGACATGGGTTTTTCCTAGGTTGATAGTGGTTTCAGCCTTGCCTTGCCATTTCTTGGATAACCATGGTGCCATGGGATTCATTCGTGGTTGAGCTTTGGATTGTCGAAAGGTTTTGGAGCTAAGTGAGGCAGTCTTAGGAAATTTCCTAAGCATCGGTGTTGGAGATGGTTTTCTCCTGGAAGCCCTCGATAGGTGGGTGGAGACAGGAAAATTCCTCAAGGCATGGAAAATAAATTATGAGGCATCCAAGCTCGGTTTCATTTTGTGATATTGTGACCAATTTAGGTGAGATCAAAGTAGTTGAGTGTGGAAGTGGTTTAACCTCTTGATTCCCTGGTTGATTATGTTTTGGTTTATCCCATGAGATCCCACATTCATGCTTAGAATATGGCACAAGGGTGATTAGATGAAAGAAATATTTGGTCAAACCAATCAATGGTTGGGTGGTATGTGGAAGTCCCTGACTTGGTTGGCTTTTTCACAAGTTAATGATATCTATTTTCCTATTGTAATCTATGAGTACTTGTACTTATTATTAAGTGAATTATATGGCTGATTTGTCATGGTTATTATTCTGGTTATATGTTGGTTATAAACATGGTTCTATAATATGCTATACTTATGGATCTTGTTCATGATTTGATAATTATTTGAATGGTTGATGAATGCATGGGTTAATAAGTTTTGTTGCAATTAATTGAGAGAGAATAGACCTTCTTGGTGATCCTTAGATGAAGTTCAAAGATTTAAGATCAGATATGCATTCATGACCTGTAACTTATATGTTTACCATATGCTTAACGAAGTGTCTAATGTGTAATATGCAGTATGGGTTAATTTCTTGCTTCAAGTTTGCATGTTTTGCATTGTTACTACCTTAATCACGATTCTAGAAAGTTACAGGTAGTTCTGGGTAGTGGTCTGGAGGATAGCCTGGAAAGGTGGGTTAGATCTCAGAACTACTAGCACTAAAATGGGCAATTTAGGTCATAATCACATGGAAGAAGGATTATGAGTGTGGTTATAACCTCATAACCATATGCATGTTGCATTGTGGGTGCAGTTGGGGTGTTATGCTTGTGGAAAAGTAGTTCCAGCTCAGGATCTGATCATTAGAGGTTGGGGACTGACTTCTGGGTGATCTGGTGCTCTTGAGAAGTATCGATAAGTTTTTGGATTGTATGCCCACTTCCATAACTAGAAATTGGAGGTCAGGTGATGTCATAATGACAATCATCTCATGTTTACCCTGACGAGATTGTGAATTTGGGTAGATGTAGGAGAGGGCATTACATACATGTCTAGGAGGATACACTCTATGAATGTGCATTCAAGTCTATCTCTTCAGAATTACAAGGAAATCAAGAAGCTCCCTCGCACATCATAATGATGTGTTTATTTTAGTAAATCAGATCACATACACAAAGTATTTAAAAAATGAACAAAAAACAACTCATACCTATCAAATTAATGTGATAAACATAAAAATTAAGTACACAACGTTTATAGAAATTTAACCATTTTTCATTCATGCATACAGGAAATCCATTATCCATTAACACCCACACATGAAATTGCATTCCTCATTATTAGTATGGGCATGCAACTAGTTTAATGACCAATACATGATATCGAAATATCATAAGTATGAGTAAATACTTATCTTGTACATCCAAATAAATAGGCAACTAAGATCGAGACTTCAACTCTCCACCTAATCGTAGAAAAGATATAGCCATTATTACTTGTAGTTCTCATCCCTAATCTAGATCCCAATGCTTGAGGTGCAGTGCTTCAGAGGAAAAGAAAAACAATAGTTAAAACAAGATGTCACAAGCCTGCCCTGCCTTCATCCACCAACTACATGAGCTTCCAATCATTCCTCTCCTACTTTTCATACGTTTTGAACATCCATGCTAGGATTACATAGTATAGGGAGTTTAACTCACTTTCAAGAGAAGAGAGTCCACAATAAAGGAAGGTTCATCATTCTTACAAGCAAGCCACTGCTCTTTATAATGCTTCTATCCAACAATCATTTATGAGGGTTCTTTAGTTAGTTTAGAAACTCTCTATTGCATAACAACATCTTTGGATGTTTCCTTCTCTATGTTCTCAACTCCACCCTTGGAGGAATTTTTCCTTTTATGTAACAAATTTTTCTGTGAGTTCCTTCCCACTACTTCTTCATTCTCTTTGAGAACTTTCTCTCTCGACATATCCTCCCAATGGTGTGTTTGCATCCTTCTGAATGGAACAACACTAGTGCATTTTTCTTCCAATTCTCACAGAGAGAGTGTCCTTCCCACAACTTGTTTGTGCTTCCTTAATAGACCAATTGTCTTCTTCCTTTTCCAGGGATCCATGTAGTCAACTACTGGGCAATGCAACGCATGCATATCTTTAAATTTTGACCTTTTGCTGCTTATTATTAGAGATAAAAGGACATCTAGTCTTGCCCTTTTCTTTCAGTTTAATTTATGGCATTGTCAACCCCATTCAAATCCACTAAAAAAACAAAGGGCTGATATTTAAAACAAAATTTCCCTCAAGCAATGGAATTTGTCTCTCTCTCTCAACCATTTA
Source organism: Pinus taeda (assembly GCA_000404065.3). NCBI lineage: Eukaryota > Viridiplantae > Streptophyta > Pinopsida > Pinales > Pinaceae > Pinus > Pinus taeda. Next base: position 253,246 of record APFE030275970.1, on the reverse strand, counting down.
ATAACTAAAATTATTTACAATGAGAGAAATATTAACCTAGGGATATCACAATCCCCTCTCCAATGAGAGAATTATTAACCAAGGGATGTCACATGAGGCAAAGTAGAATTCCTAATGATGCAGGGCCAATATTTCATTCAAAAGACATATTCATATAAACTACATGCATAATAGAGATTCATGACAAGGATGGGAGAATATGATTTTCATAATAGAGCAAGTGCAATTTATAGAAGAGGAATTCCCCTAGAGAACAACTAAACTTTTGAGAGAGGTCTATGGTGAAATATATGTCAAATTGATTCAAAGGATTTTAGCTTGCATGGTTTGGTGAACATTTCATTTCCGTAGGTGCAGGGATTTAAGTCCCCCGTGGAATGTTACAATTGACCCATTTTTGGCATTTATGAAACAATTGTATTTGGTGTACGTTGATAGTGTTGGATGCTGCGAATAATTTGGGGCCTCCCCAGTATGAATTCCCAACTAAACCTCACACCATTTGTACTATCGTAATAAAGACACATGGGCATGTAGAAATAATCATTAATTAACTTGCAAAATACTTCACAAGGTAACAACAATCATAAAAAAAGTAACAATGCACATTCAACGATATGTATACCAAAGCCAACAAAATAGTTCATTTTATTTAGTATATATGAACATAAACATATACAACAAACATTAAAATAATAGTCTTACAACATCCATGATACATGCATGAAAGTGCACTGGATATGAGATCTTCATATATTAAGTGAAAGTTCCAAGATACACAACTATAAGGATGCAACACTAGCCCCAATAGTGAAACATTAAGTCACCACTTTCTCCCCCAAAGAATGATCTTCTCTCCTATGCCAAGCTAGACAAACCAAGGTGAAAATACCATTTACTTGAGCTATGAAGGTTTATTTATAACAAATCAGGTGATCTTTCACCTCCCATGTGATTTTGTACCTTCCTCATGACTCTTGAGCTCCCATATGACTTTTGAGCTTCTATGTAAACTTTGACCTCTTACATGACTCTTAGACTTCCTAGTGACTCTTCATGTTCCATGTGTAACCCTTTGGCTTCCAAACAATTTTACATTTTCTTATTTTGGAAAATACAATAATTACATTCCACTAATGTGGAAAAATACAATGGACAAAATAACACTCTTGTGTTGACACTTTGAAGAGCTACAATTTGGTGACTATGACATGAAACTTCATTTTAACATGTCATTTCCAAGTTCTTCTCTTTGTTGCTATGTCTTCAATTCTTCATGATTGATTTGAGATGTACTACATCTTCACCTTCCAAAGGGTCTAGGTAAGTATTTGAACCTTCTAAGTCAACATGAGTTGCCATCTCTTTGCCTTGGTTCAAAATTCCTTTACTCTCGCATGATAGCACCTTTGTGTCTCATCTCCACAAGTGTCCTTTTGAAAATTTTCCTTTATGTCCTCCTTGAGTATCACCTTTCCATGTTGAGTTGATAACACTTGCAAATGAAGTTCACTCATGGAAAGACAATATCATTCCCAAAATCACCTAGTATACATTTCATGTTCATGTTGTAGGTTTTAACCCCGTACATAAATTACCTGCATACGAATTCTAAATCACATGAAAAATAAAAATGCGAGAGCATAACACATAAAACACATATACACAGAGATTTCCCACTGGATCTCAAAACTGAGACTACCAGCTTGATTTGTCATTATATTCCTTTCAATGTTACAATACATATTTATAAATGCCGAAGCATCCAATACCATGGATCGAAAACCATCGCGTCCAAAACCATGGACCGAAAACCATAGGTAGGTTCGCCCAACCTAATATAGGGTCCAATTTTTTTTTCTCGGGGTGCTGCCCCGAACCCCGTAGATGAGGGCTACCCACCCCCCTCAAAACCCCCCGGACAGGGGGGGCTGCCGCTCCCTCTGTGATCCCCCACTGCACAATCGGCACAATGAAGGGGGGGCTCCGCCCCCCCTCTAACCCCCAGATTCAGTACATAGGTTAGTCATGGAAAGAATATAACACAACCCAACACATGTGAGATGTTGATTATGATGGGACATTGAGAAATGACTGAGAGGAAGAGACCTTCTTTTGAGTAGTGTGCAGATTTAGGGAGAAAGGAGGGGAGGAATCGACACTAGGATTGCACAATGCATAGTAGCAGGAGAGAGGGAAATTATGGGATTTCATATTGGACAAGTCCAGGAGGCAAGGATAGCCCACTTACTCACTGAGAATGAACAATGTGCAGTTCATTAGGAGAAGGGTCTATGTGTTGCATAATTGAGCATTGCAAGGAATGAAAGATGACCCTACTATTCACTAAAAGTGCACAATGCATAATGAAGGCAAGGCTGTCATGACATTGTGCAGAGGGAAAGTTCAAGAGACAAGAGAGACAAGTTTAGGAATTGTGATTGCATAATGCATATTATCTAAGGGAGAGGCTCTAAGAATTGTGCAGCTGGCTTGTATAAGGGTCCAAAAATGACCTGGCTATCCTCTAGAAGTGTGTAGTGCACAATGCTAGGCAGGGTTGGCCAAGAATTGCGCATTGGGAAAGTGTAACCAACAAGATGAAGTGACTGTAATCTAAAGTTGATCAATGCATAGTTGAAGGAGGTTGTCTTCTAGGATTACGCAGTGCATAGTTCTAGGATGTAAGAAGTTCATCACCATGGCTTAGGAATGCACAATGCATAGTAGTCTTGTGGTTGAGGATTGTTCATTGATTGCGCAAGTTGTGAGAATAGAGAGAACTTGAAAATTGACTGTGGGATCAATGAAGCAAGAGAGTAAGAATAAGATGATAAAACAAGTATAGGACATGATCACACACACTTAGAAAATCAAACACATGACCAAAATATGTGTAGTACCCAAAATCAACATTTCTATAGTGAAATGACAATAAAGCAACACTTATCTCACAATGTGACACTTCAGATATATCCTTACAACACAAACGTCAACTGTAACCAAAAGGTTCACTATGCCATGGGAGTATTTCCAACCCATGTTTTAATGATAAATAGCATTAACTAATGCAAGAGAGTGCACTAGGGAATTAGGATACCTCTAGAAGGTGGGCCATGGTGTTTCTAAGATGTCTGAAAACAAGCAAAAGTGACACATGCAAGAGTAAAAGTGACACATGGAAACAAAAAGAAAACATAAGCAACACGTGGAAGAATGAAAGCAAGAAGAAAGAGACACTTGTAAAATATGAAGCAAGAAAAGTGACACATGTAAGAGCAAAAGAAAACAAAAGCGACACTTGTAAAAGAAAAATTGACAGCTGAGAAACTCACCCAGAAGATGGGGTATTTACTAAATCCTTTACTAGTTTGGCATTTGGCTTCCTTGGTGGGATGTATGAGGGCAGAGGTGAGATGAATGCTGTGCCACCTTCCTCCACCTAAATTTCCTATTAAGAAATTTACGACAGAGAGATAAATTATTACTGAGATTTATTGAGATTTGCAGAGAGGAATAATAATATAACCATCAATAATACACATAAATATTATACGCATAATATTTATCTAGGAAAACCCCAAATCTGGGGAAAACCCAAATCAATGAGATCTCATTAGCATTGGCCAAAACCCTGGCCAATCCAGCCAAGTGAGCCTTCACCGCTCACCTCTACGCCTCCATTACAATGAAGTATTCCCAACCTTTTATAGGCTCCATTACATGCAATACCACAGATGATAATACCATGGGTACACTATACCATGCGCCCAAAACCACTACTATTTAACCAAGTCAACCTTGACTCAAACTCTGAGTCAATTTTACCTAACAATTCCCCCCTTAAACTTGACTTGGGGTTCCTTGACTAAATCCATCCAAAACCTACTAAGTGAGACAATCCCGCTCACTCTAGCCCTTATACCCTTCAAAGTTTTTACTTAGGATTTGTTAACCCGACATACCCCTATTACCTAGGTCTAACCCAAACTTTACCAGAAATTACCCAGGGGTACGCATGCCTTACTAGGTCTTACAACAATATGCCCATTTACATGCAAATTAAAAATTTCACTCCATTATAATATTTTTTTTTTGTTTACCCTTGTTGCTATCTTTGTACATATGACATTAATGTCCATATAAAAATAACTCATCTACCGAATTACATGGGTCACTAGCCACTGTAACCGCTAGTTATATAACAATTCTTTTTAGGTACATGGTTCATCAATTAATTAATCCACATGCACAAATCCTCCTCATCCACTAAATATCTCATGACCTAATAGTGTTCGACTTTTCTTCACAATCTATGGATTTTGATCTAGATCTTCAAGAAAAACTCAATTATCTCTCTATCTACCAGGCCAAAACCAACATCTGGCAACAAAAAACGTCCTTCTAAAGCCAACATAGCTTCGATACCAGTTGTTAAGAAATTTACGACAAAGAGATAAATTATTATTGAGATTTACCGAGATTTATAGAGAGTAATAATAAAATAACTAGCATTAATACACATAAATATTATACACATAATATTTATCTAAGAAAACCCCAAATCTAGGGAAAAACCCAACCTAGTGAGATCTCATTAGCATTGACCAAAATCTTGGCCAATCCGGCCAACTGAGCCTTCACCGCTCACCTCCAGGCCTCCATTACAATGAAGTATTCCCAACCTTTTATAAGCTCCATTACATGCAATACCACATACCATAATACCATGGTATACTATACCATGTGCCCAAAACCACTACTATTTAACTAGGTCAACCTTGACTCAAACCCCGAGTCAATTTTACCTAACATTTCCTCCACCTTTTCTTCATCAATATTGACTTGCTCATGTTTCTTCTGAGGTTTCACCGGTTTGGCAGGATTCTTGTCATGCTTTTTCTTAGTTCTTTCTTCCTTCGTTTTCTTCTGCCTTGTTGATGTCCGCTATTTTTATGGTGATGGTGCTGCTACTACGGGTGATGCTACTGCGGGTGTTTCAACTATTGGCAGAGACATATCTGCGACTGTTATAACACCATGTTAGGATATTCCGACACATAGGAAATAGTTAAGTTCAACTTGCTCTAGTATAGAGTTAGGTATAGAGTTAGGTAAAGTGTGTTTCTTTACCGTTGTACATTTTGTAACTTACAATCCGACGGTCATGATATGTAGTGATCCGACGGTCCATTCTCTCCTCGGTATTACCGACACTTGATCCGTGGCTTGACACCCGATTGGTCCATGAATTCTATTTAAAGCGCATGGAGGGTCATTTGTAGGTTCAACCGTGCATGAGAGAAGCTTATGTAAATTTTCATTCTTTTATTAATAAATTGCCTGTAGTAGCCACGTTGGCGCAGGCCGTGGACTGTTTCCCTCTCTGAGGGTTTTAACCACGTCAAAATACTGGTGTATTGATCTGTGATCTGTTTGTGAGCGGTGTCCTTTTGGTGTTCTGTCTGAGGAACTTACCCTGTAAATTCCTACATGGTATCAGAGCTATTTGAGGGCCGCGTCCGTTGGTGATCCAAATCTGAAGCCGGTAGAACTGCATGCGGCTGTCGTTTCCTAGATCTACTGTTTCTGACTGCTTTCGGGCCGAGAGGACTGCTCTGTTGTGTTCGGAGCATCTGTTCCAGTGAGGAACCCCTTTCGTTTCACGCGAAAAGGTTTCCGGTAGCCCTATTTGCGTCATTTTTAAGATCTGGAGGTATACAGTGTTCATCTGCAGTTTACTGTTATTTTCTCTCTGGTTATTTTGGTTTCTGTTTATTTAGCCTTTTTTATTACCGGATCTATACCTTTCATTTCTGTGTATGCTCTTTGCCTTGCGACTCTATGCGATCTGGGCAAATTAGAAACATAAAGGAAGTTTTTTTTCTCTCATGCGTATGCTCTTTTCCCTGCACCTTAGTGTGATCTTGGAAAATCAGAAACATTGAGAAAAATATTTAGTTTCCGGCTAAAGCTAACTTCGAGCCGTAAGGTTCATTTTTTCTTTGCATATTCGTGTTGGGTTTTGTGTTTTTGTTTTGTAGGAAAAGAGAGGTTTCTCAAGGCAAGCATGCAACCCAAAGCCCCGCCCCCCCTCTCTCTCTCTCTCTCTCTCAAATTTTTTGTATAGATCAATTGGTTCAAAGCTATTTTAAGAGAGTAGAGGTCTTGGGTTCAAATCTCCATTTTGTGGGGCGTTTTTTTTTCATTCCCGCACATTCGCGCGCACTTTGCCGGCGACTTCAACAATTTTGTTTCAAAAAGCCATAACTTCTTCATCCGGAAGCCTTTTTCAGAGCCGTTTTTTTTAAAACAGCCTAATTTTTCGAGATCTATCCATTGGAACACTTACTTTCAGCATCTTCAACTTCAGTGTTTTTAAAACAAAATGGAAAGTCCATGCCAAGTCATTCTTGACAGCACTAACTACTTCCAATGGGTATCCTACATGGAAGATTTACTTAGAAGTAAAGGTCTCTACAGAATAGCCACGGGCCAAGAGAAGAAACCAAAAGATGAAGACAAGGTTGCAAAATTGGAAAATAGACAAGTTCAAGCACGTGGTTTGATAGGGATGTCTATTTCTCCTGATCTTAGATTCCATATTGCAGAACTTGATTCTCGTCATGAAGCATTGGAACAAATCACTAAAGTTTTTGGGATTAAAAATGAAATTAGAGCCCATCAACTTGAAAATGATTTGCTTACATTGGATCCTAATAATTTTTCTTGCATTGAAGATTTCTTGTCCAAATTCAAGACCCTTAGATATCTTTTGGAAGGTGTTAAGGTTAAGAAAGAAGATAGTAACCTTATTTATTCCAACCTTACTAAGTTGGGACTAGCCTACTCTGTATTTGTTTCCACCTTCCATTCTACAAGGGAAGCTTTCATTTGTCAAGGAAAAGACTACAAGGCCCCTTCCTTGGACTCTTTTTGTGATTCTTTAATAAGAGAACAAGAAAAACTCTTACACCTTGGTCTTCTTAATCTTGGAAACTCTTCCAAGAAAGCGTTAGCCGCCCAGCAGCAACCAAATTTTAAGAATCATAAGAAGTCATATCCTAAAAAGAATGGTCCTAAACCAAACAAGGGTCCTAAGCAAACTCAGCTTCAAAATGAAAGATCATTTCAGCAAAATGATAAGACCATTAAAAACAAATGGAAGAAGACTGATAGACATTGTAACTTTTGTAATCGAGATGGCCACTTAGAATCTAAATGCTTTAAGAAGATGGAAGCCTTGGAAGCCGCAATGAAGAAACATAACATCCATGTGGAGCATTCTTCTTCTTCAACTTCAACTTCATCTTCAGGAATGGCACTTTCTGCATGTCGTTGTCAATCATCTCAGTCTGGTTATGCTTTAAATGTATCTTCTTCTTCTCATTCTCATGAGTGGCTCATTGATTCTGGAGCCTCTTATCACATGGCCAAAAATAAAGCCATGTTTTCTTCTTTACATGATTGTAACACCAAAAATATATATGTTGGTGATGATAGATCTCTTAATGTTCTAGGGACTGGAACTGTTCATCTAGACAATGGTCAGTTTAATGATGTATTATGTGTTCCAACCTTATCCAGCAACCTTCTATCTGTATATCAGATAACTCATTCAGGTGAAGGTAAAATTGTTGAATTTTCACCTCATGATGTTGTAATCAAGGATCTAAGAGATCCTAAACAGATTCTAGCTACTGGTATTGCTGATGATTCCACAAGGTTGTATAAGTTTCACAACTTTGGCTCATCAAATCTTCCCTTAGTATTTGTTGCTCATAATGATGAAGTGAGCAAACTTTGGCATGAGCGATTTGGTCACTTAAACTATCGCTCCCCTCAGCATCTATGTAAAGAAAATATGGTGACAGGTCTTCCTATGGTATCTTGCAGAGATGGTGTTTGTTCCGGATGTGTACTCGGAAAACATCATCGGGACAGTTTTGAAAAACGTGGCTCTTGGCACGCCTCAGCCCCTTTACAGCTTGTGCACAGTGATTTATGTGGTCCACTTCCTGTTGCTTCATTCTCTAGCTGCAAGTATTTCTTAACTTTCATTGATGATTTCTCCAAACGCACTTTGTTATACTTCTTAAAACTCAAGAGCGAAGTATTTAACACATTTTTGGCCTTCAAAGCCTTTGTTGAAAAACAATCTGGACATCAAATTCTTAAGCTAAGAACTGATAATGGGGGAGAATATGTTAAAAACACATTCATCAACTTTTGCACCGAAAATGGAATTCAAATGCAACATACTGTTCCATACACTCCACAACAAAATGGTGTAGCTGAAAGGAAAATCACACCTTAAAGGAAATGGCTAATCGTATGCTGCAATCTAAAGGACTCAGTCTTAGTTTTTGGGCCGAAGCAATTAATTGTGAAAATTATATAATAAATCACACTCCTACTAAGGTTATAAAGAATATCACTCCAGAAGAAGCTTGGAGTTCCATTAAACC